>JAQJVL010001643.1:0-160678 GCA_035578905.1 Stictocephala bisonia | reverse complement strand
GGACAGGCGTCAAGGGCATTATTGCCAGATGGATTGAAGCCTACCTATGCAGCAGATTGGTTAAGGCAACACTGAACGAAGCGTCGGTTCAGGTTGTGGTCGGAAGCGGCTGCTCCCAAGGGGGTGTCCTTTCCCCTCTCCTATGGTCCCTGGTAGTTGATGACCAACTAAGGGCGCTGAACGGGATGGGGGTATATGCTCAGGCATACGTGGACGATGTGTGTATACTGGGCGTTGGTAAGTTTGCCAGCACGGTGTCGGACATCGTCCAGGCTGCCTTGAGATACCTAGAAAGGTGGTGTAGGGACAAGGGGCTCTCTTTTAATCCTAACAAGACAGAACTTGTACTTTTCACTAGGAAGAAGAAGCTGGATGGGGTCATTCCATATGAAATCAACCAATAAAAAAATAATTTCAGAACTTGGGTTTTTCAAAATGGATAATATTTGGTAATTTTGTTCTATACCTCAAAGTAATAAAAAATACAAAGTTTTTGATTTTTTTAACTTTTCGTTTCTGAGTTATAAATTTTTGAAAATTGAAAAATTGGCAGATTTTTGACATGTTCTGAAATGTTTAAATACCTTTAACTCCAAAACCATTCAACCTAGAGAGTTCAAACTTTCACCATTCTCTTTAGAATTTCAAGAGCTACAATTTGATATGTCACTTGACTATATTAGCTTAGTGATTAAATTTTTCAAAAATAAAAAAAAGTTTTTTTTGAAATATCTCAAAATCGAAATTTTTTATTTCTTCGGGGAAAAAATATGTTTTTAATAGTTCTTACTAGAGTACATATGCCAAATTTCATTATGGTACTCCTATGGGATCATATTTAAAAAAAAAAATACATCAGTAGTTCAACCATAGAATGCATGTAAGTTTCTATTGACTATAGATACATGACGTAACATAGTTAACGTAATAGGTTTGAGCAAAGTAAAATTTATTGTAAAAATACATTTATAAAGAAAGATCTTTATTATAGTGCAGTAAAATAAACTATAATAGGCCTAATAATAATAAAGTAATAACAATACTGAATAAATTTTAGTGATCAGTGTATAGGCCTACCATTGTATTTTGTAACAAATGATTCATAAATAAGTCATTGATATTTTTACCTCTTTATAATCATGAAATTAATTGTTATGTTCTTTGAATACAGTAATGTCCTTTCCATTTTATCACTTGAAAATAACCAATTTAATATTATTTATTTACAATAATATTATATATTTAAGATGGTCCTATTTCAGTGTTCAGTTTGTTTACAATTGAAAACATGATCATGTAGTAAATAGATATAATCACAAGCCACTGTCTTCAAACAAGGATGTAATGATTTTATGAATATAATGCTTGCTTCTTCTTTGATAAAATTTGGGAAGCTCTGGACATCTCGTCGGTAGATAATCTGTATGTCCTACCAGTTGGCGTGGTTGGATTAATACTGCATATAATAAAGTTATGTGGCACTGTTAAGACATCTGGTCTTCTGGGGTATGCAAAAGAAGGGGATGGTCCATGAGGATGGAGAAATGATAGAACAACTTCTTTTTCAGAGTGGTTTTTAGACAAAACACAAGCTATCCACCATTTGCTGTCATATGCACAAGCAACAAATCCATTTATCTCTTCAAATGGTACATCATCAGCATCTGGAGCAACTTGAATGTTGTGAAGATCTGACTTTTCAGTGTCAGATATAATTTTTGTTTTTATTTTTGTGTTACTGAATGGGATGAAAGCGTGATAGCTCTGAGTCCCAGTGACAGTAACAGCTTCCTCAAATCTTTTTGCCATGATTTTCTCTTCTTGCATGAATTCATCATTTGTAACATAAATAAACATTACAGATGAAATATTATCTTTCCCCCACTGATACAACTGGATGGGAGTCAAAATCTGGTTATTTATAGGGCTCTGAAGGCTAGCTTTGGCCGCCAGTCGTTTTATTGTGCCTCCAATCCCGTCACACGCTCCCTTCCCATGCGAAGTTGCATAAAAATGCCATTCTGCTTCTATCCCATCAAAGTCCTCAGTATGGTGACACAAGTTAGTAAAGTTCTTTCGGTTCTTATATTGGGCGACTGAGCCATCACTAAAGTAGTAAATCTTCTTTAAATTCGGCATGAAGTCTTGCTTGATAAACTCTATTAGTTTCTTTTGAAAGACATGAACAAGTACTGTATTATGGGTCAAACAATCCGAGATAAATACAAAACTTTTATAGGTCAAAACATCTTCGTTGTCACTGTTTTCATTTGTTTCCTTGTAATAAACTACACATGGGTGGACTGTAGCCATTGAGTTATTCCAGTGGAAACTTTGAGCTTCGTCCTGAATCACAAATGAGTAATTTTCTGAAAAGTCACATTGCACAATCACTTCATCTTTACTTAAAGCAGATTTCTTTTCAGAATAAAACGTTGACTGTTGTTTAGCAACAAAATCATGCCTTTTCAGATGAAGAAGCTGTTTGCTGAATTCCTGTACAAACTCCTCAGTTGGTTTTGTTAGTGTCTCAAATGTACAGCGATCAACAGTTATCCATTGTTTGTAAGTTATACTTTCGACCATATCTTCTTCAAGAGCCGTTAATAGAGCATCTCTGAACAAACTAACATCTGGACAGTAATCACAATCATTCAAAAAACATGACTGGTTTGGTGGATTACACATTATTTTTGCAAGGCACTCTTTGTAGGTTTTCAGTGGTTGATCACTCCCTAAAAGTAAAACTGTTTAAGTTGGCACCAGCCATCATCAGTTTAACATTCTGGTGTACCGTGCATACACAGACAGCATGTGTTCCACTTGCTCCAGCTATTATACAATTTGTTGGTCGTAACTCAACAAATTTGGAAAAACCCACCTTTATATCTGGTGTGTTTGATTTGAACAGCTGGTATGCTTCTCGCAAGTTTAGTAATACAAGTCTTTTTTGAACATGGATAGGGTTACCTTCAGAGTTCTTTCCCATGGACACGTAGTCTTTCTTGCCTGGCATTAGTCTACTAATTTCATCGCTGCAGTAAAAGTCTTTTACTAACGTAGCTGTCTCTTGAGGAAGTGTTCTACCAGGCTTGGAATCTGGAGTGGACAGTATTCCCTTTTCTTCTATTAACTTTTTTGATTTTCTGGCTAAGTAATTGCTTACACCAAATTCACTTTCAATTCGTGCACATGACCAACTTTTGGGTAAAGATGTTAATATAAGAAACTTTTCACTTTTGTTGGCTATTTTGAACTTTTCCTTGAACTGGTTAATAATTTCCGATTCTGTATATTCACAACCACATTCTTTTTCGCTTGAAACACCTTTGCCATGAAAAAATGTTTCATTTAGTTTGCACTTTATTTTTTCTACTTTTTCTTTGCAATATTTCTTTGAACTGTCACATTTCTTTTTTACCACGGGCGACTCTCCTATTGAAGTTAAAGAGGCATTTAATTGATTTAATTCTTCGTCAAGATCCATAAAAATGGTGTCCCCTTCATCTTCTTTGCCTGCACTTTCTTCTTCTGCATGAATTTCATCCAGCATAGCTTGTCTTTCTTTGCCTAGTTTCACTCGACATGATGTGCAAATTTTCATACCTTCTTCTATATTGTAATCTTCGAAGTCTTTCATCCATGAGCTGATTGCCCTTAGGTCTTTATTTACCCAATGACATTTTTTCTTAAATGGGTTGCAACAAAAAGTAGACCACTTTTTATCCATTTTAGATAGCCATCACACTTGCTATTTTTTAACCAATCAGCCAGAAAAATGTATACCGGTAATTTTTAAAGACACAATTAGGAAAACACTACAAAACAATATAAAATAACTGAAAATAGTCTATTATCAAAATAATAAAAAAACACGAAAAAAATACACATTAAGAAATGTTACATCTTTACTGCTGCACTGTTCCAACACAACTAACATTATTAGCAGGAAGGAAGATGCTTGATCAAACTGGAGCAAGTTACTACCTGTCTGTCTGACTCATTGCTCACTTCCTGCCCCCCTACTAAACTTTGTTTCTTCCAGTCTTTCTCAGCATTTTAAAATGTATAGGCTAGATACTAAAATATAACTTACATTATTTGGTGGAAATATTTTTAATTTTGTTTATTATAACTATTACAGAGGATACAATGACTGTTGATAGAGTCAAGTTTGATAAAATAATTAATTATTTATTAAATATAAATTTATTATTACTATTATTATTTATTATTATTGTTCAATTTAAAATACTATAATGAATAACTACTGAAGAAATGTATTTTTTATAATATATTTACTTTCCTCAAAATTATTAATTAGGGGAGCATTGTAATTTAAGTTACCATAGTTTCAATGTTTATTTGCATGCCTATTACAAGTTTAGTGATTGAACTACTGTATAGTAACTTTTTTTTTAATATGATCCCATTGGAGTACCATAATGAAATTTGGCACATGCACTCTAATAAGAAGTACAAAAAATATATTTTTTTTCCAAAAAAATAAAAAATTTCGATTTTGAGATGTTTCTAAAAACCTTTTTTTGGATTTTTGAAAATTTTTATTACTTAGCTAATATAGTCAAGTGACATATCAAATTGAAGCTCTTGAAATTCTAAAGAGAATGGTGAAAGTTTTAACTCTCTAGGTTGAATGGTTTCGGAATTAGATGTATTTAAAGATTTCTGAACACGTCAAAAATTTGCAGATTTTTCAATTTTCAAAAATTTATATCTCAGAAACGAAAAGTAGAAAAAATCTAAAACTTTGTATTTTTCATATTCTCTAATAGTATATCTTATAAAAAAAGTTTCATTGAATTCTGAGATTTCAAGTTCCAGACCATTGGTTGATTTCATATGGAATGACCCGATGGCCTATGCATGCCTACTATGGGAATATGGAGCTAAGAGCTACAGGGTCGGTTAAGTATCTGGGGGTTATCCTGGATGCTAAACTGAACTGGCTCAAACACCTTCAGGAGAAAGCCAAGAAGTTCAGAATGACTTTTTGGGTTGTCGGAGGGCCATTGGGACAACGTGGGGTCTTAAACCAAAGATGGTTTACTGGATATACACGAGTGTACTTCGGCGCTCTTTATGTTATGCGGCAGTTGTCTGGTGGCCGGCCATGGCACAGAACAGTGCAAGGCTAACATTAGACAGATGTCAGAGAATGGCGTGCCTGGGAATTACAGGCGCAGTTAGAACAACCCCATTGGCGGCGATGGAGGTCCTCTATGGGCTCCGCCCGAGTGAAGTACCGACCGTTGGCTCAGTGGGGATTCGATTCCTAGACCTTACTCTCACAAAGTCTGAAGCCTTCGCCAATGAGCCACCATGCCGGCAAAGATTATTTATTGAATTACTCGAGTAATTAGGAGTATGGTGGCCTAATGAAGTAGCGTCACAATTAACTGCTCATATCAAAGACAAAGTGAGCTAACCATTGAGCAGGGTATAATTATGTGGGGTTATAGCGTAGTTGTATGAGGAACTTAAGGAAAACAAGACTTCATAAATTCAAATTCCTATTGTAATAAAAAGTAAATAATTTTGACGACTCTTTTTAAGAAGATTTTTGTATTAATGTAAATGGGCCAGTAAAAATGTTTTATATTATTAAATTGATTTAAAAACAGTAAATTAGTGGTTTTAACTTATATAACAAATATTTTTATTTCAATAGATCAAAGTTTTTATGTTAATGTGCACCTAGCCTAGATTAGTAATTTTAATTTTAGAAACACATAAGTGAAAGTTTCAGGAGAAGTGAGCTGTGTTTAAAAGATATACATTAATTTTTCAACTAGGGTACAACTACAGTACAGTCTCCGTCTCCGGTCCTGCACCAGTCCGAAACGTCCAGTAATCCGGCACTCGGTAGGGCCGTGGGGTGGGGAGTTTTCATGTTGCTGCAGGCATGCAACCTACAGACAAACGCAGTTAACACGCATTGCGTGACTGTTGTCTGCTTACACGGCTGGTCAACTGTATCTTGTTTATTTGCGATTAGAAAAGGGCGAAAAGTTATTGCATTTGGACACTGAGTATAATGTCAGACATGCAAATATTCATGACATAAAAAAGAAGAAGGACCAGATTGAATCTTTTTTCAAGAATAATGATTCCAAAGTTTGTGGAAGAAAGACTTTAAAAGAGGGTGAGTTTCCACAAGTGGAAGAGAGGAACAGACACATTCTAATGCTTCTAATGGAAAAAGCTAAACTATTTTATAGTAAAATTATAAAAAAAATTATTTTCCTGCTAGTGTCGGTTGGCTAGACAAATTCAAAAAAAGATTTGGAATTCGAATTTTATCATTAACTGGCGAAAAAATTTCATGTGACGTTGAATCTGTGGCACCTTTTATTGAAAAGTTTAAGAAAATTGTTGAAGAAATGAACCTAAGGCCAGAGAAAATTTATAATGCAGACGAGAATGGGTTGTTTTGGTGTCTTTTACCAACAAAATTTCACCACCGAGCAAAGGCTAGTGCTTCAGGTTGCAAATTGGCTAAAGATAGGATCACTTTTATGCCTTGTGCGAATGCCAGTGGTACTCACAAGCTGCAATTGCTTGTAATAGGCAAATCAAAACACCCTAGAGTGTTTAAAAACGTAAATTTGCCTGCCACGATAATCCAACCAATGTAGCAGAATGTTATACAGACTGTAAAAATAAGTTACAAAAAAAGTCTTTTTAGTGTTTTATCAAAAGAAGGAAGTGTTATACAAGCATTGAAAGATAATAATCTTAAAGATATTGTTTTTCATATAGCAAGTGCTTGGGAAAAGCTAATCACAAAAACTATTGTTTGTCATGGGGAAATTTGTGGCCAACCCTAAATTTATTAGAGGCCTATAAAAATAAAAACAAAAATGACTCTGACAAGCAGCAACTACAAGATGACGATCTAAATATCTTGAGAGACGTAATTACTGAACAGCTTGTTGATGACCCGGAGGACCTTACAGTAGGCGATGTAAATGAGTGGTTAGCTGGAGATGCAGAAGAGCAGCAGCTGGTCATGACAGATGATGAAAGCGTTGAAGACGTACTGGACAGGGACAGCGACGACGAGGACAATATGGTGGGGGAACCAGATGTTCCGGCACAGCTTACAGTAAACAGCGATAAGGCTCTGACAGCATTTGCCACTGCCATCACTTGGGCTGAGGAGAACGGTGTCAACATCCGATATGCTAGTTTTAAAGAGACTGCAGGAAAATGTCTTAAATTTTACTCTGTCTACCAAGAAACAAAAACCAATAACAAGTTTTTTCCAATGTCATAATTAAATTACGACAAAGCACATTAAAAACTCCAGTCATTTTTTACGTACAGTAACACAGTAACATGATTTTTATTATGTAAAATACAGTTCAGTATGTACGTAGTTAAAATAAGTTTGTCATTTGTATTTTTTGTACGTAAGTGCAATGTACTTTCCTATTTAGTATCATACATTCTTTTTAACCTTTATTGTCATCATATGTGTTTTATAGGCTATTAGAACTTGTTTTATGTAATAATAAAGTTCACTTATGTTATATAAGTTCGAAAATTTTACTTCCTTTGCTCAAACTTCACTAATCCGGCAATGCCAATATAGGGGGATTACTGAGACTCTACTGTACTTAATACTTAATAGTTGTGACTGACCTTGGCTTTAGTAAGAAGAGATCCTAAGCCCCAAAATGTCCCTCCTCCTGTTGCTGTGCCACCAATTCTTTCATACTGATCCTCAGATTCTACCTAAAAAGAAAAAATAACCATGATGGATACATTAATTTGTAAAAACAGAACTATGTTATTTTATTCTTTGACTTTTTGTGTAGTATTGTATTCATGTTATTTTTAATTCATTTTAATAATATTCAGAAAGTAAATTAACATTTTTTAAATTTACCTGATGATGGTAAAAAACCTGTTAAGAACAAATTCACAACATAAACTTCATATTTGAATTGTTAACATGCTAGATATACTAATAATAGTAAATTAATTGTGTCTTACTTTCATAACACTAACTCCAGAACCAATGTTAACTAGAAGATATGGGAATATATTTGGATCTGCCAACTGGAATTCATATTCTGGATTTCCATGGCGATGGTAGATGAAAGCTTCATCACTTATATTCTTCAATAAGAAATTACAACCTTTGATAAGGCAAGCCATTTCATCTTCTTTATCTACCCTGACAACAAACACAAATATGTATTGTTTTAAGTGGTTTTACAGCAATTTGACACATTCAAATCATGATTATTGTTATATATTAATGAAACAATACACAAACTAAATAATAACAGCCAGAAAGCCTGTATGAAGCCTCTATATTCCGTTACAATCAAATAAGTTTTCGAAAGAAGTACATCCTTGTATACTTTTAGCAATATACCATACAGTATGAGAAAATATATTTTATTTCAATCATTATGCTCAGAAATTAATTTCTGAGTTTCAAGTTAAGTAAATTAGACCCTTTACACTAATCATTTTTTATACAATTAATATAATACCATCCGAGCACTAATACTCAAAATAATTTTTGTTGATTGAGGAAAACAATTGAAAGATTTTAAGTTTTGAGCGTTTTGATTCAGTTTAAACTTTTTGTTATTTTTTTCTTTTATTTAAAATATAATTAACACATTCCGTGCGGGCCATGCGGCTCCATGTGTAGTTACACCGGTCTGTTCTATTCCTCAGTGTGATCTCAGCTCCTGGGCGAGACGTATCGTATTTGGTGAGCGTGTAGCGTAGTTTCAACGGAACATTTTCGTGAAATTCGTTTCCGGTTCCGATTTTTCTGTGTGTATCTAGTATTGATGTTTTGTTTATTGATTTTATTAGTGTTTTTGCTTTTTATATTTGTTAATTATCTATTTATAATCATGTCTGACAATGAAAACAGTGCCAGTGAGGATGATCCGGCGTACACTGACACCGAGTCTAGTAGCGACAGTGAGGTTAGTGACACGGATGACGTCATCCCTAATCCTACTTGGTCAAGGCTCACAAATGGACTTCGTAGCATCCCTTTTACTGGTAATACCGGGTTGAGAGTTGGCATACCAGGAAATAATACCACAATCGACTGGTTTTATTTGTTGGTGGACAATGTGTTTTTGGAAGGGATTTGCTGTGAAACCAACGAATACGTGCTGCAAGTTTTTTTCAAGCCTAGCCTTACCGAAAAATCTCGTATCACTCGATGGAAACACCTAGATGTTGCCGAATTGAAAACGTTTCTAGGACTGTTGTTACATACAGGAACAATAAGGCTAAACAGACTCCAAGATTACTGGAAAACAAACCGATTATTCAATTTACCGGTATTTCAAGAATACATGAGCCGTGATCGGTTTCTGATCATCCTACGATGTCTGCATTTTTCATCAGCAAGGGAAAATAACCAAGAAACTCTTGGCCGCTTGGAAAAAGTTAATTTTGTAGTTGATTATTTCAACAACAAAATGGCACAAATCTACTACCCCTGCAAAGAGCTCTCCCTGGACGAGGCAATGGTTTTATGGCGAGGAAGGCTGGTGTTTCGTCAGTACATCAAGGGCAAACGCCACAAGTACGGCATAAAGCTGTATTCACTCACTGAACCGTTTGGTCTCACGCTGAGATTCCTCATTTACAGCGGAAAAGATGGTGAACTGGCAGGAAAAGGACACACTTATAAAGTGGTGCTAAGCCTAATGAGAAGAAAACTTGGTAATGGCCATGCCCTCTTCATGGACAATTTCTACAACAGTTTCATCTTGGCCACCAAGCTGCTGAAAGAGGACACCTACTCCACTGGGACTTTGCGAGCGGACAGGAAGTTCAACCCTGCAGATGTGAAAAGCGCTGTACTGAAGAAAGGTGAAACGATTGCATGATATGCAGAAGACGTCATGATTGGGAAGTGGAAGGACAAGAGGACGGTTATGTATATGTCAACCCAACATGAGAATGACATGGTTACGGTCCTGAACAAACGAAAGCAAGAGGTGTAGAAACCTTTACCTATCGTTCAGTACAATCATTGATTTTACTATATAAAGAGATACTCCATCCATATGGGAGAGTTGTGGCGAGGCCCCAAAACTGTTTTGAGGCCCCACGCTGCGCTGCGCATAGCCCTATTTCCTCTCTCTCTCTCGCACGCTCTTCTGTCTCTCTCTCACTTCCCTCCTCTTAACCCACTCTCCCATTCTCCAGACAGCCGCCCCGCCCTCTCCTTCCTCAGGTCACGCACACAAACAACATCCTGCTTAGATAATTGTTTACGTTATTCCATATTGCCAACCTTTATCCGGGTTCTCTGTTTTTATATTTGCTTGCATCTCTTTCGAATAATAAAGAATACTGTGTTGATACTATTATTACAGTAAAACTCAGTGTGACATTCATATTGAATAAAGAAATATTTATAACTAAATAAATTAAAACACCATATTGATTTATATGATTAACACACCGTGTATTTGTAAATAGACACACTTGAATAGACCGCTAACTTATCGGCAATGTTGGCGATAATTACTGCTGATTTAGTAAACATTTTCATATTATATAGCCCATCTGAATAATCTTTATTTATTGCATTTTAACAATCGATTAGGTAATTAAATCGACTGTTGTACTCAATCATTAATTTTTTCATATTTGGTAATTGATTAAAAAATTTAATGTTTTCAAATACAATTAATGACTCCCATCAATTATGAAATTAATCTGCAAATATTCCAGGAATATATAATATAGTGAAATATTAAAAATGTGACATTATTTATTTCTTTGACAAAATAGATATTGAAATAGGCCTATGATATTTATATAGAATAATACTGGGCAAAATATAAAACCCAGGTGAGATTCAAATTTCATGATAGGGTTAGAAAAAATCATAACAAACCACTAATTTACTTCTATACAAGATAAAAATAGCTTTCATCTTATGGCCTGATTCAGACAATCTATGTATAGGCATTTAATTTAAAATACATTATTTTTCATTTTATTATAAACGTCTGTTTTACTATTACTGTCTGTAACATTAACATATTATTTGGTTCCAAGTAATTGCATGATTGTTTGTAAAATATTTCATTGTTTGGTGAATGGTCAGTTTTCATTTTTTTCGGAATCATGAAGAGTTGTGACTCTTATTACTTCTTGAGAAAAACAATCTCAATGTCAATTGAAATTGGTTAGGAAATATTATCGTGATAGAATATAACTAGACTACTGATTATTTAGATTCAATTTTCATTATTTTAATCAGGTTGAAATTATTGTAAATTTTGTTTATGTCCCCCTTTCAAAAATTCCGTTCTATAACATTGATTGAATCAGACCATTGTAAAAAGTATGTCTAAGGCGAATATAATTAAAGTTTTTATTAACAACTAGTTCTTCCGGTGTCAACCGCGTCAAAGGACTATTTACAATATGTACAGTTCCAGACGTTTCGCCCATGCTACGATGTGGCATCCTCAGTGGTTAGGCTAAGACTGACCACTGAGGATGCCACATCGTAGCATGGGCGAAACGTCTGGAACTGTACATATTGTAAATAGTCCTTTGACGCGGTTGACACCGGAAGAACTAGTTGTTAATAATGACTCCAGCCGCTTAAGGTTACGAAATAGGAATAATTAAAGTTATCATATCTGTTTTTCATACACGTTTCTATTATTTTACTAGATGTGAAAGTATGGATAAACTGCAATTTATTTATATTTTAAATTTCTCTGGTAAAGACACTCTGGAATTACACTGGTAAAATTTCACAAGTAGCGTGACCAGCAATAACATAAGAAATAACTAATTTAAAGTAACTACAGAGTCTAAATAATAACAAAATAAACTAAAGCCACACTCTGTGGCATTTTTTATTATAACAGAACAAACAATGCCAAGAACTAACAAAACTATATAAACGGCATCTTCAGGTTAAAGAACATAAATAAGTCCAAGTGGGACGCGTCACAAATTAATTAAAACTTAACAAACACAGTTCACACACGAGGAAAACAACGAATATTAAAACTTTCGGTAGGCCTACCACACACATTTCACTGTCCACGGCGTGCCAAGGAAGCAGATTTTAATATTGTGGTATGTATGACAAATAGTTCAATTTACTCTTAAACAAAATTAATATTCATTTATAATTAAACAAAAGTAATATTCATTTATAATTAAAAATACAACAATAATATTATACAATGTAATATTGACAAGAAGCTTTAATTACTTGATATAAAATGAATAATGATTTCAATAATATAAAGGTTAATTCTAGTATTAAATGTGAACTATATGACAGATGATAAGTTAATGAATAATTAAACTGTTATAAATTATTTCTGATACTACTAATAACGCATCCTCAGTTGACTTTCCTTTGATAAAACCGAATTGACGTAAATTAAGAAAATTTAACTTAGATAAATAACTACCTATGGAGTCTTTTAATCATTGTTTTTTTTTTTTTTTTCAAAAACCTTAGAGAATACAGATAACAAGCTGATTGGTCTTATGTTATCTAGTTTTAAAGAGTTATTGTCCTTCAAAATAGGTACCACTGAACTTATCTTCAGGCTCTCAGGAAATATGCCTTTGATAAAACTACTGTTTATTAAGTGAACTAAAACTGGTAATCTCATCAATTATATTTTTCAGTAAATGTACATTAATTTGGTCAGAGCCAGTTAATTTTTAATTTTTTAAAAACTTAACAATACTCTTAATTTCATCTAAATCTGTTGGAGTTATGAAGAATGAATGTTGATTTTAAGTAAGTAAAGGTGGAAGGGTATTGGAATGTACAACGTCTGGACGGCTAGACTGGATTGTGATAAGGTGATTGTTTATCTTATCAGCAATGAGGGAAGTCTCACACGTAACTTCGCCATTTGGCAATTCAATTAGCTCAACTATTTCTTTGAAAAACCACTTGTTAAGTTATTTATTACCTTCCACTGCTCAGATACATCACCTTTACAGTTTTCTAATAATCTTGAATAATAATTGTTTTTTTGTAAAATTGATCACATTATTTAATTCATTAGTATATTTTGCAAAATAATTTTGAAAAACTCTGTCATATGGTCTTCTCGTAGAAATGTTATATAATTTTTTACGTCTCTCAAATTTATGTAAAATGTTAGGTGTTATCCAGGGACTTAACAAAAAAAATAGCCTTTAACAATTTAGAACTACCACCATTTTTCTTGCTACTTCTAAATATACAATTACTTAAAATATCAATAAACTTACAATACGCAGTATTTACATCATTTTAGATAATGCATAATGTTTTAACTAAACATCTGTAACATACTGTTATTTACATTGACAAAATAACAAAAATATGTCCTCTAACATTTTTCATATTCACAAACACCTAAGACCTAAATAAAAGATCGCGATTCCTTTCCGTGCAA
The DNA here is from genome assembly GCA_035578905.1 of Stictocephala bisonia. Classification (NCBI taxonomy): domain Eukaryota; kingdom Metazoa; phylum Arthropoda; class Insecta; order Hemiptera; family Membracidae; genus Stictocephala; species Stictocephala bisonia. Next base: position 147,221 of record JAQJVL010001643.1, on the reverse strand, counting down.
GACAAACCACAGAACAGAATAATATCCCACTTTGACTTGACTCTCTATCAAGGCCTATCGGCGACACAGATGGAGGGGTGACAGTAAACAAGTACTTCCGGACGCTTGTCTCATGAGAAAGGGGAGAGAGAGAATGGGGGAATGAGAGGGAGTGATTAGTTCCTTTACTGCTCACAGGTTGTGCGACCGAACAATCGAAACTGGAGGCAATTTCGACCTCTTTAACTTGATTGACGACAGATTGCAGCACGGTCGCTCCCATTTTCCGTGCCTCAATATTTAACATTGGATGGAACTATCTTCTATGTATAGTAAAATCAATGGTACAATGCCCACATGAAAGGCATTGACCGATGTGATCAAATGATGGCGTACTACCTGTGTGAAAGGAAAACTCTGAGGTGGTACAAGAAAATTTTTGTCCACGTCCTACAAATGATTGTAGTCAACGCTATGCATCTGTAAAACATGCATGCAATTGATAAAACCATGTCATTGTACAACTTCAGATTGAGCGTCATTGAAGGTCTCCTCCTTCCAAAGCACGCTCCTGTCCCCACACCTCTTCGTAATGCTCTACACAAGCTTGTGCAAAATGAAGAACGGGACAAAAAGGGGACCGGAAGAGAAAGGAATGTAGAGTATGCTACAGGACCAAAAAGAAGAGGAAGATGACAACCTTCACTTGTTCCGTATGCCCAGGAAAGCCAGGTCTTTGTGCTGTCAATTGTTTCGACAGTTTTCATAAAGACCAACAGTAAAGCCAAGACCAACGAAGAAACTGTAAATATGTATATATATTATTTAGTGTTTGTTTTCTTAGAAACTGAGTGCCCTTAGTGTTTTGTGTGATAAAAGTGTGTTTTCTACCTGTTGCGACCAATAACAAACTAATACATGCCTCCCTGGGTCATCGAACTCTCCCCGTGTGCTCACCACGCGGATCCGCGTGGCGTAGTTATGACGTCACATGCGGCGCCATTTTCGATCACACATGCTTTCTACCATCATAAACGACCTTCTAATAACATAAGATAAGATTTTCAAAATAATTTAAATGTTAGCATTTTATGTCATAACCATGTTTTTCCGGCCGCAGCGAATGTGTTAAGAATTGTTAATACATTTTTACAAAATCACCAATAAAAAAATACTTTTTACAAGGCCTTTCGCCAGCAAAGCTAGCATCGTCATAGATTTATTTGATAATATGTTAAATAAATCTACTAAGAAAAAGATTAAAAAATCAAGAACTACATTATTAGAAATAAAGGAAAAAGAAGAAAATTACTGGGCAAATTTTACCTTTAATAAACAATTATCAAAAACCATTCAACATTCTTGCAAGAAAAATACAAATATAATTCCTTCATTCAAAACTGTAAACAATTAAAAAACAAACTAAATAATCCTAAAGACAAAATTAAAAATGAAAATATCTGGAATTTATGAAATTAATTGTGACAATTGTGAAGAAAAATACATACGACAAACTACGAGAAATTTAAAAATAAGATTTAAAGAACATTATTCACATATTAAATTTAATAGAGAAGAAAAATCAGCAGCTGCTAAACATTGCTTAACAACAAACCATAGCATCACAAAAAAAAATCCAAAAATAATAAAATCCGTTTCATCTTCAAAACATTTAAATGCCTAGGAAACCTATTTTATTAACAAAAGTGATTCATCTTTAATGAATAATGAAAGTAGCCTATTCAAAATTCTCGTTTATTATCATCACATTTTATAAAAAATTATACACTCTAATATATATATATATATTATTAGTAATTTACCATATATTTACAATTATGTAATTCTTTTAATTATTTACATATGTTTTTCAAATTAATTATTGTATTGTTTTGTTTATAACCAAATATAAATTTGTGTTGCCTGACGATGCCAGCTTTGATGGCGAAAGGCCTTGTAAAAAGTATTTTTTTATTAGTGATTTTGTAAAAATGTATTAACAACGGAATACCAATATCAACTCCATCTGAAATTTACAATAATTAAGAATGTGTAAAAACTTAAATACTTGAACATATTAATGTAAATTTACATTAGATTTGTGTTTTCAAACGTGCAGATTGTATATATAATTATAACTGCAGATCTGATTAAATAAGATTTGTCATAATAGTTATCTTAATTAAAGATATTTCATAGTAAATACGTCACTACACAAGTCATAAATAAAAACTATTTAACTATGTTGTGTATTCAAAAGCAATCTTAAAGCATATTTTCATGAATCCATTTAAGTGATCTTTGTCACCATGACTCATTTGATGTCTGATATGATGTTGTAATTATTATATAAGTATTTTGTTAGCATGTCAATTTACATAACTGCACACATAGTATGTACAGGCTGCTGCACTACAAATAAAACATTTAATTGATAATCTCTTCTACAGGTTCAAAATTAACTAATAAGAGTCTAGTTTTCAGAGTTGTGTATTTAAATGACAATTGTTCATGTGGTACTACAATTTGGAGCCATCAATAAGAACACTGGCCAATATAGAATAAGTGTTAAAACTAATGACCAAAATCTTGTTTTATTATCTTTTTAAGGAGTAATCGAACAACGTATTTTCTTCTTTTTCTTGACTTATTAATTATTTTTTTAAGGAATAATACTACAATAAATATGTGAGAAATATTAAAATTGTGTGGCAATATATGGTGTTCTGAACTGCACTACTACTCCTCTGGTCATGTTTATGTAATGAGGTTTGTGAACTAGCATTGTGGCTCATTACATACAAGGCGTGTTTTTCAAGTAAGTACCGTTTTTAAATCATGCCACCGCAGCGCTGCAGTCGCCGTTTAGCGTATGCACACCGTGTAGCCACATCTGTTGGGAAGCCACAGACGCCATTATGGAACCATCCAATCGAGTCTACATCTGTTTGCGTTATTTTAAAATGACTCCACCTATTGAGAATCCCGCCGACTGCGAAGTGCGTGCTGTAATACGGTTTCTCTGTGCTCAAGGCTTCAAAGCAGTTGACATTCATCGCCAAATCAGTAAAGTGTATGGTGAAAACATTATGAGTGATGGAATGGTTCGGAAATGGGTTAGGGCCTTTAAAGATGGCTGCACAAACATTCATGATGAGGAACGAAGTGGGCGACCTTCAATCATTACCGATGATCTGATTCAAAAAGTGGACTGTAAGGTGAAAGAGAACAGACGATTCACGATTTCGTCCTTAGCTGAAACGTTTCCTACTATCTCAAGAAGTGTTCTTTACGAAATTGTGTCCGAACGTTTAAATTATCGGAAACTGTGTTCACACTGGGTGCCAAAAATGTTGACTGATGAGCATAAAACGAAAAGATTGGGCAGTGCATTGAGTTTTCTCGAGTGATACAGTAACAAGGAGGATGATTTTTTAAACCATATTGTCACAGGTGATGAAACATTGGTAGCCTACGTTACACCAGAATCGAGCAGCAATCAGTGGAATGGCGGCATTCATCATCCCCTAGGAAAATGAAATTCAAACAAACAATTTCTGCTCAGAAAATCATGTGCACTATCTTTTGGGACAGAAAGGGTGTGTTGCTGGTCGATTTTTTGCCTCGCGGTGACACGATCAATGTAGCTGCGTACTGTGAGACTTTACAAAAACTGCGCCGCGCAATTTAAAACAAAAGGCGTGGGTGGCATGCTGAGTGCAGGTGTCGTTTTGCTCCACGATAATGCCCGTCCACACACAGCAAATCGAACAAAGACCTTATCACTCCTTTTGGCTGGGAACAATTGGACCACTCTCCATACAGTCCTGATTTAGCGCCGAGCATCTACCATTTGTTTCTGCACTTGAAGACGCATGTGGCGGGGCAGCGCCATTCCGATGATGAAGAAGTAAAATTGACTTTGAAGCAGTGATTGTCTAATCAGGCGGCAACCTTCTTTGACGATGGCATACAAAAGCTGGTCCCAAGATACGATAAGTGCCTTAATATTAATAGGTAATATATATAGAAGTAGAGTATGGCTTTTCAAGTAAATAAATTATTTTTGGAAAAGATTTACTTTTTGCTTTTAATATCAAAACTGAACTTACTTTAAAAAAATTATTTTTGGAAAAGATTTACTTTTTGCTTTTAATATCAAAACTGTACTTACTTTAAAAACACGCCTCGTAGTAAGAGAGACAGCAAGCAGATTGTGTTGGATTGTTAGCTACTTGGCACTATGGCTGAGTGCACTACCACTGGGTGAGATCACAAATAAATAAATGATTATGCCAAAATAGCAAGGACTTACATACACCATCTCGCTGAAAAAATGTTTTAAAACTGCAGATGTTGTTTTTTTTCTACACTAACTAATATACTAAAAATATTTTACCTTTTTGTTATATATTTGTGCATTTTTAATTATTTATAAAGTGTAAAAATATGAACAGATACAAGTTTGAAGTTATCCATCCAGGGTTGATTACAGCGTGTTAATTTTATATCAAGATCCTTCAGAAAAATGGTCAATATGAAATCCAAATATGAAGCATTTACACATAAATAACTTAAATATGAAAAAGATGTCAAGTGATTTAAATATCTTACGATAGACCGAGCTTCTCTTGCAATAAATCAGCATATCTGTAAGCTCCTCCTCCAGTAGCTTTAATCTTTTTCCCTGCCATCAGCTGTCGGCTAGCAACCAGATTTTGTCTTACGAAATCCAAACAACTAGCTATGTATTTAGTTTCAAATTTAACAAAATGCAATCTTGCTCCTTCCATTGTATCAAACTTGTCCTGGAAATAGAAAGTTTAATATTTTATATAACAATATTAATTTTCATTTACGTTAATGAAATTAAATATAGTTAAATCTAGTTAATATTCACTAGTGATCAAATCTCTCCTCTCCATTTGTACCGTTAATCCCAATGCCCCCCCCCCCTTACAAAAACACTCAATACGTGACAGTAGACTGCAATCTCCATAACATGTAGCCATAACACACAAGTAACTGAGTTACAGCACTAGGCTTCAATTCAGGCTGTAAACAAACAGTTTGTATACTTTCAATCTATTTATGATCACTGTTTCAATAACCTCTTTGCTCCAACAAAATTCACAGTTATTTACTGTGCTTTTACTGACACAAAATCTTACAAAAATTTTTTGGATTGAATTCAGTTTAATGATACTTCAGACTTAACATGAGCGAAGCTCTGACGCACATGTGTTATTAAGTGCACAATCTGTCTGGTAATCTACATCAATCCATAAACAATTGGAAACAAAAAAGCATAAAACGTTTAAAAAATTAGAGTCAGCAGACAAAATATTTACTAGCAGACAGTAACATATTCAAAAAAGCAGGTTATTGAACAGGTAAAAAATTTAAACGACACAAGAATGCAAGGCATTGCTATGGTTACAGCTGGTTAAAACCATCAAGCCATTGGTAGTTGCATTCTAACCTCCTTGAAGATCCAGCAATTTCTGTAGAGCCCTTTGAAGTCAAAACAGGAGCTTCAGTAAATTGATTATATTTCACCTGTAAAGATTGTAGTCCATCCATTTCACAAAAGTGTGTTTTGATCTAGCTTTCATTTAGCAAACAAGACAAAACGAACTGATCAAAATCTACACAAAAGCACTGGGTCCAATTTTATCAATAGCACCTCCTAGTAAGTCCAACGTTTGCTGTACGAGCGCTCTGAAGTAAAATCAGTAGATTAAGTAAATTTACTATAATTCACCTGTAAAGGTATTCAATCAATTTCACAAAGTTGAGTTTTGGTCTAGCATTCATTTTTTAAACAAAACAAATACAACTGTTGAAAATCTACTAATAAAGCACTAGGCCCAATTTTTTCAATATAGATATAAAATCAAACTTGAAGAGATGATTCTACTTGATATATAAGCAAATGTATACTATATGACTGTTCAAATCTGTACACCTTTAGTAGAGAGCTTATATATTTAATTGTTATATTTGCTGAGTAGATATCTCTTTTATATTAACCCGTTGGCAACAACTGTCGAGCAATGCTCGTCCTGTGTTTATCATTGTTTAAGTTATGAATATAGGCACCAAATAATCAGTTACATTGTAGAAAGACAACATTTTCAGTAGAGAGCACTATTTGTTATGAGCTGAACTAGTGGCAGAGAGAAGAACTACAGCTAGTTACTACCAAATTTCAGTACAAAATTCTCCCACTACTTCTATCTGTTTTGGCCCATGCCCCATGGTATTTGGCGCACCTCAGGGGTCTAGTAGATAAAGTTGCCGTATCCTGTGACCAGGGAAATGGCACGGCCTGAGTTCAAATCCCCCTTGCCTCACAGGCAATAAGGTGACTGGTGCAATTGCATGAGAACCGTCCCTCCATGGGTACAAACCTACATGGGCCGACGAACACCAGACTCGTACTTTGAGAACGGTGTGGCAACATGACAGAATAGCGGTAGGATGCTTCAAATGTAATGTTGACTGTTACGTAAACAGCACTAGTCACCGCAACAGTTTTATTAATTTTTAGGGTTACCTAGTTATTCAAGTACTTGTCATAACGTTTAATTAATTAATGTACGTCGCCAATGGGTTAAATAATTAAATTGTGCTTTAGTTATTAAGTTGATTATTACATTTGCAATTATGGATAAATGGCCTTACTTCCAAAACCCAGTTTACCTCATAACTAGATCCACTCTCCTCTGCTTCATAATTGACTATCCTTTGTGACACCGTGGAATAATAGGCTATTTTTGTTAATGTTCCACCTAAAACATGAAAGGCAAGTATTATTATTGTGAAATTAGTAGTCGCGTCCATAATATGGGAGGGAAGACTACCTACTTATATTTTAATAGGATAAAAAAGGAGGCTGTTGTGAGTTTTTGAGTTGAACGGAAGAGTTATGAACATTACTCATATTGTACTTAATATTGTTTTTTTAGTATTTTTTAAGTAATATAATATTTTAAGTTATTAATTTGCAATTTTTAACTGCAATTGTGAGTTTTTCCCAAACCAAATATATTAATTTGTAAACTATTTAATTTAAAGTGAATTTTAGTTATAGTGTAATATCTCTATATATGTTTGTGCCAGTTTCACACTACTAAAGAAACCACTCGTGGCCATAATCACAAGATACAGTGTTTGAGAATCTTGCAACATCTGTTCATCTACCAACTTCATGTTTCCTCAATAGTGGACTTCGCATTAAGTTTTTTATTCATAATCATTACTAACACCACCACTTATCAATTACTAACCACTTATTTGCTAAATATTCTTAGTGACGTACCTTAACCCTCCCACTGTTTACAATGTGTTTCTATGTTAGCTCATTTTTTGCCACTAGTGTGAGAATAATTATAAAATTCGTATAAAATATTGAAAATATTATAACTATAACATAATATATTTAACTATATTTGTAAAACTATGTAGAACTTGTACATGCAAATGATAAGTTGATTTATTTATTTTTAAATGTTGTTAAAATCAAAAGAAGATGAACCAATCTTTTTTTAAAAACATATTTTCATGTCCACACTACCTTGAGAAACGTTTATATTTAAAATGCAAACATTCTGAAATAGCAAATTTGTGTTAAATGTTATTCACATTTATAAAATATAACTCATATAAAATATTTATGTAAATAAAAACTACAATGAGAAAATCAAAATATGTACACACCATTTACAGCTGTTCTAGCACCAGCTAGTTGTTCTAGCAACAGTGTTGTTGATTATCATATGATAATCTGTGTTCCACATACAAACAATAACCGTCTACTCACAGATATTGGGAGATGGGTGGAGAAATGACGATTAAAGCAATATCAAATATGTATAAAAAATTATTGTTAGTAACGTCTTTCTGATAGTTTAAATGAACCATTACGTAGTTGTCGTTTTTGCGACAACTAACATTCATAATACCGGTATGCGTAATGCTGTTGCGTAACCGACAACTAACATCGGGAGGGTTAAAAGTGGACTCTCTCCAAAAACACCACATTAAACATGTCTTTTTTGTCTTTCTATACCAGTGGCAATATTAATATTATGTAGTAAAAATTTAAATGAGAACAATGCAAGGCGTTGCTATGGTTACAGCTGGTTAATACCATCAAGCCATTGGTAGTTGCATTCCAAACCTCCTCGTTTGACACTAATAGTTGAACAAAACCACCATCAGATAGGAAAAACCAATAAGTAATCAACATAAGAGATTATTTCAAGAATTTGTAAACATTTAAATTGTTAAAATCAGTTTATGAAAAAAAATGCTTTAAAGAACACCAGTGTAGTGAACACAAATATATAACTGGTTTTGTAGTAAAATTATTTTTTCAGCTTGAAAAATGCATTTTTTACTGACACAACCAAACATAACCTAACTTATCCTAATTGTCTTTTTTCTCAACAAAAATTTGTAATTTGGCACTAAATTCGAGTGATTGGGCTCCATGATGGCCTGCAGGTCGTCACTCCGGCGAGAATATTGGTGAATTCGGTTAAGTGATTATTAGTTGTTGTGTATAATGATCGCTTAATGGCCGCTAATTACGCGGCCATTAGAAGAAAGAATCATAAGATTATTTTAAGAAAGCTTTATAACTGTGGTATTAGGGGAACTGTTTTTCTTGGTTTGAAAGTTATCTAACATTCAGAAAGCAACTTGTCAAAATTAATGGTTTATTCAGTGATTTTGGTTATGGGTCAATCCATATGTAGTGGTCCAGCAGTTGTTGCTGCAACATTTTTATTTTTTCTCATATTTTTATACCTAAAAGTTCCACTCATCAGAAGTACAAAAAGTATGTTATTTAATTTTTAAGATTTTTGATTTACCGATGGCGGCCATTTTGGCTTCGGCAAAACACCTCTTTTAAGTGAATTACGAACTTTGCGGAGAAGCAAATATCTCCTCTTCTATTCATCCTAGACCATTCAAACGAAAACCAATCTCTTCAGAAGAGTCTGAACTTTAATTTAAGTCTTTACAGGTCTTAAACTTAAGTGTAAGGGCCCAAATATGTCTCCAAAGTTTATCATGGATTTTTTTCAAAAATCAATTTTCACACAATTATTTTTTTAGGAAGGCAACAGTTAATTTATTTGCTATTTTTTTATGTGATAGGTATATCGAGGTACTTCAAACTCACAAAGTTTCAAATTGTAGACTAGCATAGTTTTTTAGAAAACAATTTTTGAGATCATGAAATTTTCAAAGTTCAAGGATTAATATCTTTTTTGAGCATGAAAATAAAAATTTGAAATTTATCCCAGTTTTAGTACTAGAACAGAGGAACAACCTGCAAATAGTTTGTTTTGTGGACTTTATTATTTACCAAGATATATAATGTAGAAAAGTGCCAAAATTAACAAAAAAAATATCACTCCAGCTACTTACAATGCTAAACATAGCTAAATATTATGCTTTGTTATGCCTGAAAATATTAAAACAATGACACACATATAGTTATACCATTTATTAATATACAAATTTTTATTTTCATGATTGATGAGCATTGAGTAGATGCGAGATTTCATCACACAAGCATTATGTGATGTTGAAGTTGCTGTAGGGGTGTGATCTTTCGCAAGATATTACTCAAAGTGACCCATGTTTCAAAATTTTTGCTGTATTTGTAGGAAGTTATTGGACCAGCAGGTACATAAAAGTGAACAAAACAGTCATTATGCTCTCGATTGACAGATGGAATTTTCCGAGCTGCCGCTGTTTGTCACAAACAGGCAATGGTACTAAGTTCCTCCATATAAACTCTTTGAAGTCCACGGATTTAGAAATTTTGTAGCACTTAAATTTGTTGTCTGCTACAAGCACAAGTCGATAAAAAAACTCTGGTTCCAGGAATTTTGAGGCATTCTTTGAATCGAACTTCAAGTTCTGTTTCTTCCTTTTTTTTTATTTTCCCACTGTCAACGTAAAAGTACACAATCCCTTTAGAGTTTTCGGAGCAAAAACTAAACAAACATATTATTAGCATTGGGTAAATAAGCAGACTACAGTTCATCCTTTTGTTTACTCTTGTTTTGATGAGGACTCGGGACTGGTTAAAAATCACAACCTTTGTATAGTAAGCAACCATCAACAGTACAAAAACTGCAGGAATTCATACCTTCCAAAAATATCTCATTGAAGATATAAAAAACAGAGTACCGGCCGTTAAAAAAGTTATGTTTTTAACGGCAGATTTACTTTTACAATAACAAACAATGAAACAGAACTTGAAGTTTGATTCGAAGAATGCCTCAAAATTCCTGGAACACAATCTTTTCATCAACATGTGCTTTTGGCAGACAACAAAGGTAAGTGTTTCAAAACATCTAAATCTGTGGATTTCAAAGAGTTTATAACATCAAAGAGAGTGTTATTAACTTTGGAGGAATATGATACCATTGCCTGTGTGTATGACTAACAGTGATGGCTCGGAAAATTCCATCTGTCAATTGAGAGCATAATGACTGTTGCTGGTCCAAGAACTTCCTTCAGATACAGCAAAAATTATGAAACATGGGTCACTTTGATTTATATCTCGAGGAAAAAGTCCACAAAACCAAATTTTTGCAGGTTGTTCCTCTGTTCCAGTAATAAAACTGGGATAAATTTCAAATTTTTATTTGCATGCCCAAAAAAGATATTAATCCTAAACTTTGAACAATTTTTAAATTTCATGATTTCAAAAATTGTTTTCTAAAAAACTATACTAGTCCACAATTTGAAACTTTGTGATATTTTGAAACTGATAGGTTGTTTGTTTTTTTATGTAAGGTAGGTATCATTCTGGTAGGTTAGGTTTAATAAGGCGAGGATGGCTTTAGCAATTATTTATTACAGTAGGCCTAAGGTTAACCTAAACCTAACATAACCTAACAACCTTATTGAAACATGCACATTTCCAGCTCTTACACGCTTAATAATTGTCCGATTGCAAAACCCTTGCCAATTTGTTGATCAGGACACAATCCTGCTTAATTTGAATACCCATAACAATACATTTACACCAACAATGATGGTGTTTTAGCAAAGAAAACATTGTTACGTTTTTCCTCATTTTCATAGTTTTCCCCTCAAGTTTTATTAATACCTTTAACATTAACCCATTATTTGCATGTTTTGATAAAGAAAAATTGAAAAATGCATATTATGCTATATCGAGTTGGGTTTTGATTAAATTGGACACTCTAACCTCTGTATCTTCACCAAAAAAACAAATATATTTTTATAAAATCATTAAAAACAAAAAATATTTCCTCCCTAGGCAAGAGACATAAGGATAGCCTACTGTTGGATAGGTGGTCATGTAGAATAGAATTGCATACTTCACTTAAAAGTTGGATTGCTGGTATATGAGTAAATCTGACCATCACTTACCTCTGCAGCATCTTTACCAATAATTAATAAACAAACTTTTTTTTCTCCCTTGGGGTGAGTTCCTCCCTAAAAATTACACCCATCACAATTAGGAAATTTAAAATAAGGTAAATATCTTGATATTGACTCCTACTAGGTTTTGGTTAGGTGCCTAAATAATATGCAACAAAAAAACCAATTAGATTATCTAACTTACCAATATCTATTGCAAACCGTTTTGCATTTTTTAAATTTCTGAAACCTTTTATATCCGGTATTTTAATGCTTTTGGGATTTCCCTTTTGGTCCATTGTCAGTCACTAGTCATAAACACTAAGGACACTGATAAGCAAAAAGCACTAAGCAGTTAATTATCCCACGGTAACTAACTAAAACATACGGTAGGTATCATGCGCATTTTCCCCCCACTACTTTCCACTCAGCATGACGTTGTCACATGGGCGAAGTGGTAGCTTTACGGACGTCGGACATGTCTGGAATATGTTTACGGGACAATTCCGTTTGTTATAATTTATTTTTTAAGAAGTTTTAATTTAAATTAGGCTTGAAACTTTTGATTCGGAGTAATGAAGTCATATTTTGTAATTATTATACTTAAACAATTAATTATTTTATATTTCATGAATGACAAAAATAATAAAATTATCTTTTAAAATACCTTACGTACATTATAACATAAATCTTCGTAAAGAATATTAGATTTAACTGAATTAAGATATTCGGAAAACATATTATTCATCATTTAAACTGTTATATAACGTTTGCTGAGTATTATTTTCTATTTGGAATTAATGTTCCTGATCAATGTAACAATTACAGTAACATCTACCGTATATGCAATCATGCCTAAAATTAATAAATAAAATACTTTAGTTCAGAAGTTGTGTAATAGAGCATCTTACAGGTTTTGTATGTATTCACTTGATTTTTATTAGGCTTATTTGCTGAGATAAACTCAGCAGCTTTACAGACATTTTGTATTTCAGTACCAGCTACAAGAAGGATTATTGTCAACTTATCAGCATATTTTAAGTCTCCTTTTTGAAGTTATACTTCTTTGCGCCCGTTAGACACTTTGGGATGGGATGTTGGTCGAGAAACCGCGTCACGCTGAAAATTAAGAACAAATTTTTAAGAACTATCGATTAATCGATTGTTTTATTTAACAGCTGTTAATCAAATAAATCAATCAATTAATATAGCTTCACAAGAAATCAAAACATAAAAATATAAACAGTATAATTTTGACATATTTAAAACCCACAGCTGATATTCTTTTTATATTTGACTTATTATACCTTTATGCATCCTGCTATTTGATTAACATTGAAACTTTAGAAGTCCAAGGGATGGAGCCCTGAGGGATTAAAGAAACGGGAATAGGACAGAAACCTTCCCTGGGGGATATAGAACAACTTCCCCAAGTTTCATGGTGATCGGCTGGACGGTTTGGTAGCGCATAAAGGATAGACAGACAAACAAAAATACATTGGATTTTATATATATATAGATAATAGAAGGTCTACGGTATAACTTCCCTCGTCTGGTCCGACGCAGACAATGTTTTTTTTTTATAATTCATAAGTTTTTTAAAAAAACATTCTTAATTATTTTTCCATCTTTAGTGCAAAAGGTACATCACTAAAAGACCCACACACGACGTTCTTCTTCACTTGTATTTGTAAAACTAGTTGCGTTCAGTCCTCCTTTTAAATCATTAAACAAGCCCCTATTAGAGCCTTCCACGTCACAAGATAAACATGAAAGTCAACTTTTTTCGACTTGCTTATGTATCACATAGCAGATGTTCTCTTATTGCTTTGTCAAAGTTGTAAAATACTGGCTAGCTGCCTCTATTTTCCAACCAAATTTCTTACAACTACTTGGACATTGTTATGGGGTCCTAACATTTTATCATCAATAGGCCTACTGTCATAGCACAAGTCTGGTTATAACTTCATCTCATAATAAGACGAAATGACATTATTTTCAAAATCAGAAAACACAGGTGTATTGACTTTTAAAATGTTTACGCTTATCTCGATTAATACAGGTGTTAATTATATTTACAGCAAACGACGTTTGAGTGTTATTTCACTTAGAAAAGATAATTTCAAAAGAGCACGTACAAAATTTAGTCATTTTGAGATAATCAACGTAATGTTATCGCTTTAGATATATCTTCTATGACCAGCTCATACATTTTCCAATAGCTATTATCTTCTTCTGGTATTCTTGAAACAGTTTTCAAAATGTCAAAACTGCGTTTGAAACGTACAGTTTTGTTTTCGCTACCGGTAATTGTAGTTCATGTGCCATTTCATAGAATCATTGTTTTATAATTACATTTTCTAGTTTACAAATCATTATAATTCTTTGATTACTGCTTAAATGTTTTCGAGGTGTAATAATATGAGTACTACGATATTTTTACAGCTCTTATATACACAGGCAGAAAGAAGTTCCGAATTTCTGTTATTTTCTGTTTCCTGCAAAAGGAATAAACGATTTTTTCCCCTTTCACAAGACTTAGCTATTTTATTTCTTTCGCTCGAATTTGGAACATAATATATACATTTAGTATATTAATATATTAAACTGATGATAGTTTTAGTTTTCTACTCTGTTTTATATTTAAAGTATCGCCCTTAAATAAAAATCGAATAAAAATAAAAATCGTTTAAAATCTATCTAAACATAATTAATTGTCATTAAACTGTTTAGAACTACGAGCATTGTCATCCTTCATGCATTTATTTATGCATTACGCATAACTTTTCCTTTCGGGAAAGAATGGAATTAAGTACTGTATTACCTTTGTTATATTGTCTTTCACTAGTTCGACAACCAGCAATTGCACGCCACGGCATAGTTGTTGTCCTATATTAAATGTTATAATGAAAATTAAAACAAATCGCAACAAATTAATTTTGACATAAATTTTTAAAAGTTTTAAGTTATACAATCGGAAACTGCTCAATACATTTTGAAATGAAGTTAACGCAACAAACTATAAATTAGATGACACCAAATGTAGTAACAAATTTTTACAAAGTATAACATAGCAGTTTTAGTGGAAAGGAATGAATGCACTCTCTGGCAGTAAACCAGCTGTTCGCCCGTGTGACATCACAGTCACCTCAGCCTACTGCGCAGCTTCACCGTGATACCTACCGTATGTTCTACTTACCGTGAATTAGCCTACATAAACTGCCACATCACATTCACAAACAACCTGACCTGACCTGAGTTTAAGCTTTGTCACCTGACCCAATATTTAAGGTTTCATGAACTTGACGTTTATTATCACTATCTTCATGTAACTGTATTCTCAAAGTGTCATGCAGCAATGTACTCCATTAAAAGAGATTCAAGTTGAGGACTTAGCGAAACAACTCACCTCTTGACGGCTGAATGTCACTATACGTCATTCAAGCGTCTTTCGGTGACATACACTTCCTAAAACTGTTAACGAATTTAGGTAATTAATTGTGCCCTCATCTATATAAAATCAGACACGTTTTATATGGAGCATCATTTTATTAAGTATAATACATTCACATAGTTATCTGAACGCGTACACCCGCACACGTTGACAGAGGCCTTGGCCAGAGGATTCTGACGTTATCGCTATATAACGTCCATGCCCGCAACCCACATGCCCGGCCGATGGTGGTGGTTCAGAAATCACTTTTAAGCCGTTGGTCCCCAGGTAAAGTATTAAAGAGAGATTCTTAGCCTTAACTTCACTTGGTAAAATATTACCTCCTTTAACTTTTTAATCCACAGTACATTTTGTTACCTTTAAAGACAGTACCTCGATGTTCATGTTGGGTTTTTATGGATGCAGTTTCTTGATGGAGAAATTCAGACTTCCTTCCCTCTTGTTGTCATTACAGTGACAAGAGAGTTCTGCGATTTGTTCGGTCTATACATTATTTGTAAAAGTTGAAATCTAAATGAAAATATAAATTCTGTGGTAGGTAATAGGTTTAGCAACGTTGGTGACAATATAAGGGATTCTGATGGTTCTATTAATCTCCACATTATAGTCGCTCATAAACGTGTTGGTGTTGTAATAGACAACATTCCTTTAAACAGAAATGTTACTGTAACGATTATTTTAATAGAGATGGATTGTTTCCTGCTGAGATTAGTAACGCGGGTGTTAATATCCCAGTCTTGAAATTCAAGATCACTATTTTACTCTGCTAGATCTCAGTCTTTTGAAACTTCAAACTGCAGCTTAAATTGAGTCAACTCTTTTTTTCTAAGAAAATAATTAGCCACAGATATTTTATAATTATATATTTCAAATTTTTATTTATTACTAGCAACCCCGTTGCGGTTTCACCCGCAAACGTCCAAGTTGTGTACAAAATGTATGAAAATCGCAATTTTTAATTCAAATTAAAGTATTTGTAAACATGAAAGTATTTTAATTTATGAACTTAGGTTAAACAGCTGTGTAAGAAGTAGAAGATATGCACATTTATTTTGCCATTTATTTCTTACTGTGTTCACTAAAGGCGTAAATTATAATAATTTTAAAGACTTGTGATATTATATTTACAATAGATTTTTCACATTGGTTTTTATTCTTACGAATATTTTTTGATATGTAATTAAAATAATACAAATACTTTTAATTTAAAGTTAATTTGCAATTCAACAATTTACTATAATATTATACACAAAGATTTAAGAGTTTTTAAAATAATTTACTGAAAAACTTTAATGTAATCTACGTTATTTGTCTTTCCTATTGGTGCTAAAATAACTACACTTGATAGACTGCCTACTCTAGAACAGGCTGCATAAAGTTTCCCGTGGGAAAAGCATACTTTTTGCAAGTCTATGCATTTTAAGGACAGTCCTTAAGGCTTATTGATTGTCATTGTGCAACACAAATTAATAGGGAACTGTAATATTTTGTATTGGAATGGATAGTCTGTAGGAATTAATTAGATTCTAGGATCAAGCAGCTCTGCAGCTTTATTTGCTGATCAACAGGGAAACTATATCTTGAAATCATATGCAAAGATAAGATAAGAAATTTCAAGATCTCTGCCAATGTAATAAGCTAGAAATAATAATTGCCTCAATAAGATTTTCCTGAAGAACAGATACTCGTAACGTGTAACATTGCATAATTGTGGCAGAAAGAGGTTTCTGAGGAGCATGACTGGCGTTCCAAATTTTAAAGTGAGTCTATGTGGTGGAAACCTAGGTCGACTGAGAGTATGCAAAAGTTCAGTTATAAATTGTACAACATCATCAACTTGTACAGTTCACTTGAATATATCGATAAGAACATAACTTGTTTCTTGAAAAGAGTTTAGTAAAGTATCGTTAATGTCTACAGCTGTCTCATTTTTGGAGTCTTTCGCAAAGTCACCCAGTAGATATATGTTTCGTATTTTTAATATTAGGATATATTCTGTCTATTAATTCTCTTAGAATAATTACCACCTTTCCTAGTTCTGAAGGCAAATTGATCTTTCCTCCAGATTCAGGCTATTTACCACATAATCTCAAAAGTGATCAGAAAACATTCCAGCAGTTTCATCACCTCACAGATGAACTCTAATAGTTTTGTAAGACATAGTTTTATTGTTACAGACACTTCAGAAACAATTATAATATTCGAGCCTGACAGAGAAGCTTAAGGAATTGTAGGATGGGTGTAGAATGAATAGGATGGTTGACGATAGGATCAGAGGACCTGCAGGGTGGAGATATTTTCATAGATGAAGGAGATGTTGATGTCACGTCAAGTAAGACGTCGAATTGGCCTTCTGAATTGTTTTCTCTGAACCTGAGATGTTGTTTATTCTTTTCATTCTCTCCATACTTAGCCATAGGTTCGCCATCATAATATATTTCAAACTCGAATGGAAAATATTTTCCGCCGCTTTGAGCTCACAAGAAGTACAGTGCGATAAGTCTCACATTTGGATATTTCGAATATGTATTGTAGCTTATTGGAGTATTGTTAACCTACCTGGCTCACAGTGAACGGGTTTGAACCTCTGCCAGTTGTTAGATATGTGATTTACTATAGCTACCCATACCTCAGACGCAAAACCGTGTGCAGTATAAGGCAGGGAATAAAATAGGCATACAATATGCTACAGGCTCCAATGCTTTAATTAATTTCCCTGCAACTTATTTATTTCTCCCTCTGAAAATCCTCGCTTGGACTCTGATAGTCACCACAAAGAATTCTAGTTTTACAAACACCAGTATACCTTACTTTGCTTACATTTATTATCCTGTACAGTAATTTTAATACAAGGTCTAATTAAATCCAATCTAGTTCTGAGAGAACGGTTAAACATAAGTACAGAGGTTCTATATAATAATAAAAACCTGGTTAAAAGCTAAACTTACATCTTCGTTTTCAAATAAAGCACACTTTAGACGTTTCTTTACTAACTTGACTGAGTTTTCGACCTGACCATTAGTACTTGGATGATGATATGGAACTATATTAAACGTTGTCTTACACCATTACATTTTAACAAATTACGAAACGGACAGCTGAAATAAGCAGGCATTCTCACTCAACTGTTTAGTAGCTGAGCTGCTAACTTCAATAAACTAGGTGCTTCAGCTTATTTAGCACATCCATAGTTCATATTTGCCGCATTGCAACATATGCGATCAGCGCCAATTCAGTCTCAGGTAAAAAGACAATATCAGTCCACTATCTCACAAAACTAGTTGTTATGACAAATATGTCATGTTCAATGCTTCCAGGTTCTATAACTACTGTCATTTCAGTTGAATAGGGAACGTAGCATTTCTTGCCTTTAAAGTATTGTAAAGGACTTTTTTCTGGCCCATTAATTTTATTGTGTAAGCAATAAAATATACAGATTTAGCACTGTGACTGAATTTGTGTAACTTCGAATAGTTTCAATTAATTATTCATTTTATCACATGTTCTCCCATTGTCTCTATCTTACTGGCATTAGCTTTTATGGATACCATGTATTCAAACCATTTTATGCTGATTTCTTACCTTTATTAGAGTGTATCACCACAGTATATGTTATTAGACTGTATTATCATTACGACTGAATATTTTTAACTAGTACTTATTTAGCTAATATTATCTTCTTAAGCTATCTTATTGATTTATTCAAAATTTGTGTGTCTTGTAAATTAATTATATTATAAATTCCTAATGTTGGTTTTTATCTGTGCTTAGAGTTAGTATTTAATATAAATACTATGTCATGATCATTGCTACGTTATTAACTCACATATTATTTTCTTTATGAATTTATGTTTACGTTGATATGAACTTCTTGGTATCTTTATTTTCGATTTGTATACTGTAATGTAATTGGAGTTGACCGTTGAGAAAACATATTTTGTATTGACCTCCATTCCTTTCCAAGATATCAGACAGTTTAAACTAAATAACAACAGTACCAGTAAACGTCACACAACACAAATTTATTACAATATAAGCACAAAATGCACAAATATATTACAATACAAGTACAAAATCGATCACCATAATATTCGTGCATTTTGTACTTGTATTGTGATATATTTTATTTATTTTTTTTTTTTTTTCATTTATTCGTAAGACGCCGATCGTCAAGATATGGGCGAATATGGATTTCGAATGAGTGTAGATGAGCGAATGTAGTCATTGTTACAAACTAAGGCCGACTATTCCTCAGAAAGTGTCATTAATTAATAGCCCAATGACAAATGAACAGCTGATCCTTCTCAAAATGTATTGACTCTGATTGGAATCAAACTGAGAATCTTTAGCACATGAAGCTGGGATTGAACCAACTACGCTACCGACCAATTTGTGTTATTTATTATTGTAATAAATTTGTGTTGTGTGATGTTTACTTGTACTGTATAAATACTAACACGTATTATGCTAATTAAAACATTATTAAATAACAATAGTTTTTTAATTAGCATAATACGTGTTGGTACATATACAGTACAAGTAAACGTCACACAACACAAATTTATTACAATATAAGTACAAAATGTATTCTATATTGTAATATTCTAATATTGTATTCTAAACACAGAATTCTTTTGTGAATCCCTCTGGTCTGAGGAAGGTGAGCGTGGTTCACCGAAATCGATCACCATAATATTTGTACATTTTGTGCTTGTATTGTAATATATTTGTACATTTTGTACTTATATTGTAATAAATTTGTGTTGTGTGACGTTTACTTGTACTGTAAATAACAATCTAAAATTAGTTTAACAATAAATCATTTGAATGCAAACAGGATAATATTGGACAGTTATAAAACCAACTAAAATAAAATAAGGGCCAACAACACAAATTAAAATATAAAGTTCAAAAGAAAATCAAAGTTATCACTATTATTGTGATTGTTATTGAGTTTTTCAGGTGCACGGTCAACACATAACCAAACCACTATATATTCGGGAGTTGAATAAAAAAAGTACACGTACCAGAATATAGCAAACAACCGTCCTGATCTCATGAAAAAAAAAGAAAAAAAACAGAATGTAGATGCAGACGACAATAAATGTGTAAAAGAGATGAGATTCGATTATACTATTTCTATTACTGATATGTAACGCAATGTATTATGTTAAGTTGGTGTTTGTTCCGCTGTTGACCAAATATATTATAGATACGTTGTTCATTACATGGTAACATAAGAGTTTTAAATTATTTAAGCTGGTCTGATAGGTGTAATATTTTATCAGAAATGGCGCCTTCAAACCGGCAGCGTAATCCTACTAATTCACCTAACTTTAGGAAAGATATAAATAAAAAAGGGTTTTCACGTAAAGCCCATGGTAATCCAAGGTTGGTTTGTTTTTTTGGTGTTTAGTTTTTAAAGTGATTAAATTTACTTCTAATTATGAGTTATATTTTTGTGATTGTACTAGGCCATGACTGAGTACAGGTTATGTTTCAGGAAAGAAGAAATGATTACCAACCAAGAATTTATTGATCAAGTTGGGCTTTTTTATCCTAGTAATGATACAGCCTTTAAAGCGTTGTTGTCTGCCCGATTTTGTGCTGCTGTCTGGAGTCATATTTCAGATTGTGACGAAACTTACAATTATTGGGAGCCAGTGAGTATCAGACAAACTTTCAAACTTTTCTTTTTAAATTAGACACAACCATTTTCCGATAAATTAATTTGATATTTATTTATCTTGATTTAAGGAAAATACAAACATCTTTTGGTTACTGATAAGTAGAACTAGCCTGTTCTTTCTTTTGGATGGGAAAAGACAAGCAATTAACAATGGATTGATTATTTAGTCAGAGCAAACAACTGGCTTATCGAGGATCGTTATCATAGGATTTGCATTCTTTGATTTTCTACCAGTAATAACGGCAAGCCAGCTGTTTTTGACACATTGACTGTTAGCTTAGATAATTTGTTGTGTCATTCTGATGCCGCCATAGTAAAACTGTATATCCGCTTGACGCCATGAGGGCTACCGGTAGCTCTCGTCATACGTGCGACTACCCATACACCAACAGTGAGTGGGTGGGTGTATCATGTGAGCTACCAGAAGCCCTCGTGTCTTTAATCAATCATACTTAAATTGTAGTGCCATTGTTAGTATGACGTAATTTTTAATTATATATTCTGATAGTTCAATGTGCTATAAAACATTCCTCTGGTTTTTAAATAAAGCAATCCCTAAATAAGTTTTTCTATATTTGAACTAAATTTTACTACATTTAGACAGACTAGTTTCAGTCACAAAAAGATTCAATGTTGCTTAAGCCTAGTCTCCACTTGGAAAAAATGTTTTGTTGACAAATAATTTCTTGTTTCTTCTTAATGTTTGTTAACAGTTTGCAAACTTTTTTTAAACGACAGAGAAACATATATGTTTTTCATTGATTTGTGTCCACAGTAGCAGGACTTTGAAAAAAGTCCTGTTTAATTACATAGTTTCTTTTGTTATTCCAATATGTTCTAGCAACACAGGCCTATCCCCACCTGTGTCAGCATACAATTTCTCAACAACTGTTATGTATTGTACTGGACAATCAACTCGATTGGAAGCTTAACTCGAGCATTTAATTTTCCCAACTGCAGATGTTTACTCTTAACCAATGGAAAAAAAATTTTGGAAACCAAACCTTAATTTTTTTCCAGGCTACCTGCGTATTTTTCTTTTTTTTTTTTTTTGTATATAACTGCCACTGTATATGCTAAATACACAAAAATATATACTTTTTTGGTCACTTTTCTAGTGATTTGCAACTTTATAGCTCATTCAAAATGGATTAAGAAGCATTCAAATACTTCTCCTAAAAACCTCCCTGCTTTTTAGCCCCTTTTTAGCTTTAGTCATAGCACCTTTTTGCCTTGTTCCTGAAGGCTGAAGAGGTGGTGCGCCATGTCAACCTATGCAAGGAGACTGGAGAGAAACATTCTGAAAAGTAGTCAATTTCTTTGCACACATTGTTGTCCGTATAGCATCAGCCAGTGTACTCTCCCTCATTGACTTATAGATGACCTGAAAATTCAAAAAAACCCTTTTTTACATCATGCTTAATACTATCTCTAAGGACACATAAATTAGGACTTCTGGGTAAAGTCAACCGTAATTTGATTGTAGTGAAAACAGGTTACTTTTAGCTTTGTCGGATTAGGCTTTAGCTTCCAGGTTTTAAGATAATTATTGAGGGTGGCTTGATCAAGTTTGAGTGTTTTTCTGTTTTTGATGTGTCCTCATGTTGAGTTGTGAGAGTGATTAAATACAGGGTGGTACGGAAGTCACGTTAAGCCATTGATCTCTACGTTAAGTGTTAGAGAGGGCTTCTTAGGTCTTATTATGCCAGTTAAGACACACTGTAACTGTAATTAATTTTGAATTTCAGTGGCATAGGTGGTTGTAGTTTCCAAATTTCCAATAAAGAAAGTTTTTCCAAAGTTATTACAATATATTGCAACAAGGTTCGCAATTCAAGCATTTGGAGTAACTCCACTTGAAACTTGAGTGTTCAATCCCTCCTGATCACGTTGCTAGGTCATAAATCATACTTCCTCATATACATCTTCAAACAACTTTAGCTAAAACTCAAGTATCAGGTCATCAATTTTCTTTATTCGGTGAACTAAATATAATTAGTCTAATCTCTAACATTATTAGGGCTGATCAGAGCAAAATCTGTATGATAAAAATCCACATGGTTTGGCTGTATTTAGAAAAAGTGAGGCAGGAGTACCTGACATGTACGTGTATCAGGGCTGTAATTTAGTTTATGAGATGGCTGATGCACCAACCTCTACTGATTAGGTGCATTTCAGCTGTTTGCTACTAGGCTTCTGCTCTGTCATGTGCTTTTTATCATTCTCAGTTTACTGGATTGAGTTAAGCTTATTTGTTGTTTGTATGTAAGATGTGTAGTAACACTTTAGCATGTAATGGAGCCTTGTGTTACCAATTCTTATATTTCATTAACTTCTCATCTGTTACAGAGCCATTATTTATTGTTTGGCAAAGGTATGCAGACTTGGGAATACAGCCCTGAGTATGCTTTACGATCATACACTTATTTAATGATTCATGTTGTACCTTCCTGGCTGTATCACACTCTATTACAGCCCAATAAGATGTTGATGTTTTACTTTTCACGATGTCTTCTGGGCTTGTGCTGTGCTCTGTGTGAAGTTTATTTTTACAAGTAAGTAAAAGAATTTACATCTAACTCAGTTTTTATTTATTTTTTTTTAAATTGTAATGTAATGTGTGTTAATAACTTGCTTAGAAATAGCAGAAGTCTTTGTAGAGTGAAATACTGCATAAAAAACACAAAAACGTTTTTATTTTCTATCGTAATTTTTACAGTCTGCTACGTTCGTGAATGTTTAGTACTATGCGGTTGCTGGCTAGCCCAAAAGCAGAATGGGGGGATTCAATTCCGAACAGTACAGTGGGAGGGCGCCACCTCATTAGCCAAAGTCCACTCAGGTTCCCAAATGAGGAAGGAAAATACCCTGACAGCAATGGTATTTTTTGAGAACCACTGAGGCGTTCCAGGTTATCTTGGTTTTACAAGAACTCATAAATAATATGGAGCGTAGTACAAATCCAATAAGTAAACAACACCTTGACCTTAATAAGTATAGAATAGATTTTAAAAATTAATGTGCAATTAAATTTCTTATAGGAGTAAAACCAACAATAAATATTTGTAGCTTCAATACTACTAGCTTTCAAAACTAAACAGTAAATTTTATTGTAAAAGTAAAGATTTCATTTACTGTGCTACTAAGCTTAGCGTAATTAGAATAAAACAAATTGCAGAACAAGTCATCAATTGGTAATTCTTACGAAAATCCAAAGTCAACATTACATCTCATTTGAAATTAAATTAATGGTAGTTGTATAAACAGGTATACTAAATTATTCAAAAACATTCAATAAGTATCTTTGTATTTGTAGATATTAATCCTTTTACAATGTCAACAAAACCAGGTTTCAATACAATCATAAGATTTCTAATGAGCACACAAGTAAAACTACTAAGCAGTGAGGCCTTTGTTACCGCAAAACATATAGACTGAAATGTAAGTTTGAGAAAATTATTAAAGGTATTTTTCCTTAAAGATCAAAGTAATTCTCAATTTTGATTATGAATAGCCAGCTGGACTTTCTATCAGTTACAGTCTATCACGAGAAAGAGAAAGAAAAGGATAACACTATATACATCAAATACATCATGACATAGTACCCAATAAAATTTACAACTAATATAAACAATATAATGGTTTCCACTTATCTGAATGTAGTCTGTACAGATTACTTAAGTGCAAGGTCCAAGTTGCGATGAAAGTCACAGTGCCGATGATGTGAGGCTCTGTTGCGACAGTGACACAGAAGGCACACAAGAGATGTGGGGTAGCTTACTACTTGACTCCAGGCAGTGACATAAATCCTGTACAATAGACCCTAGTTTATAGTAATGTGGCCTAATAAATACTAAGTTCACAAATACAAGAAAAATATAAAACTATCACCAGGTATGATCATAAACAACTGTTTATCAATAATTGCATAAATATAAAAGCAATATTTTTATCAATTTTCCAAATATAAATATAATTTTTCCATTATTACTCTTTAACTTGATTGATCCAAAATATAAGTATTTATCTTTGAGCATTTTTAAATTCTAGTATTGTTTCCAAAATGTACACATTAAAACATTGTGACATTAATTACAACATAAATCAATAAAACCACATTAAATCAGAAGAAAACTACTGTGATTGAATAAGTAATTTTAACCAGTATAAAATATAAGTAAGCTACAATTAAATGTTGGGAATCATATTAACATAATATATCTAAATAAGTGTTTTCAGTTTTGACAGTTAAGACCAACATTTTAAATTATTTACTAGTTAACAAAGTTATTTACTGTAGGCCTAAGCTAGCCCTTTTAGTGCTATGCCGCCTAACCAATGGATATACCCAAAAGTGCTAAGCTGTTTTGGGCGAAAATGTTGAGTTTTGGTAAAACGCTCATAGATTCGTTATTTGTGGTCATATCTTTATAACTTTTGTTTTGTATTGCACAGAAATAAACAGAGAACAACTGTATGGCAAAATGATAAAATAAAGTCTTTTTTTCTTTATAAAAAAATATAAAAATTAATTTAATTTATTTTTTTTTATTTTTTTGTATTTTTGAATAAAATAAGAGTGCCTAAATATTTTTTATGTTTTTTTTTTTTACCTATTCCATTGTAAAGAGCATCTAATAAAGAACAAATTTCATATATTTTCAGTTCATTGTTATGAAAAAATAAGGAGTTTAGAGGAAATATAAAAAATATTGTACTCGCAAAAATTAGTTGAAAACTACACATTTGAAACATCTGTTTCAAACAAACTTACAATAACTATGCAATCATATATATATATATATATATATATGGCACTGCAATGTTTTATTTACATAAAATCTTTATTATAATAACAAATGGCATCAGTAATATTTGCACTGCTTTCATTGTTTAGCTATTCGTCAATAACATTGTGTAGCAAGGAATCGTTCCCGGCAAAGTTGTTATTTGCCATGCTAAAAACAATTACTTTTCTATAATTATTACAGAACGCTTAAGTTCAAAATAAACGTTTTTTATTGCTAATAAAAGAAACTCTTTATATGTAAAATGGAATTCTGTTGAATGAAACATTATACACGTAAACAACAAAACGCACTCGCACACTTAACAAAACAAACAGACGAACATAACCTCGATTTTCTTTTGAGGTAAATAAATATAAAAAGTCGTTTGTCGGCAACCGAATGGCCATATATCGGTTCTCTGATACCTTTGGAATAAAATGACATTGATAGTGGCCAGTAAAATAAAATAGCCTGTCGTATATAAATAAAATACGTAGCGTCTACTATATAGACGCTAGCACTTTTAGACATAAATACAACGTCTACTATGTAGACGCTGTAGCACTAAAGGGGCTAGACTCTATATAGATGTAGATATATTAATATTAAGCAATACATTGTTGAACAACAATGATAAAGAAGGCATCTGCTGTGAAACATTAATACAATAGCAATGAAATAACAATCAGTATTTTCATACTAAAAAATATGTACAACAATATATTTGGAGAATTTACAACAAAAATAAATAAATAAAATAAATCATTTGAGGGAAAACTCATCTACAATACATTGTCAGATTCATATTCAAAATGTCTAAACTTAGTGGCTACATGTAATAAATATATCTAACACTCAGAATGAGAATGTGATATACAATTTAATTGTTAAATTATTAAACCTAACCAAGTTAACTTGAATTAAATTGTAAAAATCCCAAAAGGAACGTGTAAACAATTGTTAAAATAGAAATGATTAAATTGAACATAAGAATTAATGCGAACAACCTTATTGTATATATATTGTAAATATATATACAATAAGGAATATTGTTATGTAAATATATATAACAATATATATATATATATATATATATATATATATATATATATATATATATATATGAATATTCACAACTATTTCATATTCATATATATATGAATATGAAATAGTTGTGATAGTATAAATGTTGTGAAAAATCACAAAAATTATAGAATTACATCTTGAGGTTTTATTCTAGTAATCTTGAGTCTGTTCAATCTTGAAGTTAAGTTGAATTTTCAAAGTAATAAATTTTGAGGCTGAAAAGAATTGCACATTTCCAAAAGTTAGAGGAAGTAGTTTAAATAGACGTATAAAAGAGTTAAATCTTACTTCTTCACTAAAATAAGTGATAAAATAATCCTCCGAAGAGTAGAGGGTAGATCGAAGTAGCCAGAGTCTTCACTCTTCAACAACCAGACAGGAACAGCACCTTCCAAAGTTACTAACAAGCTCATCAACGGACATGACAGTGATAAAGAGTTGAGCAGGTTGAGGTATGTATGCCGAAAATGGGTTCGGAACGGCAAGGCTCTGTGAGTCCAGTAGACAATCAATATGGTATTTAAGGGGTGCTTACAAACTTCAGGCTATGATTTGTGCTACATCTATGTCTCAATTATGTTTTTGGACATCCAGCGCGGCCGTCGCCGAATGACAAAAATCAATAATATTTTGTTGGCCATAACAAAATATTCAAAGAAAAAATAAGTGAGAGTAAAATGTTACAAGTCTGTTAATCTTTTGCGATTGAAAGCTGTACGTGGTTTTGGTACGGCTAGTGGTTTTTTTTCTTTACTTATTGAAAGTCGTACCTGTGGTACCCTTACACGTATAGTGGTATCCAATCACCCGCCCACCTATACATGTACATTGGTGTTGACCATCTCCTTCACCCTTACACGTACATTGGTATTGACCCACCCGCCCACCCTTACATGTACAGTGCTATTGACCCACCGGCCCACCCTTACATGTACAGTGGTATTGACCCACTCTTACACGTAAAGTGTTATCCACTCATCCACCCACCCTTACACGTACATTGGAATTGACTCATCCACCCACTCTTACACGCAGTGGTATTGACCCACCCGCCCACCCTTACACGTACAGTGGAAATGATAGTTTGTGTCTGGCTTTCATTTAGTTTGAAACCATGTCTGTGAGCCCAAGAAATAATAGAAGTAATGTCAATGTTAATATTATTTACTGTATTGTGGAAGTTGGAAATGGGGAATTGTCGATAAATCTGTAGATTGTCGGCGTACAAGTGGCTATATGAGTATTGAATGACAATAATTACATGGTAATGTATAGTGAAGACAGTAATGAACCCAAAACAGGGTCCTGGGGTACCCTCGTGTAACAGGCCTCCAGTAGGACTCATTGTTGTGCGTCTTCACACACTGATGGCGATTCGACAAATTAGACTCAACCCAAACAACACTTGGTATTTGAGGGTTTTAATATGTGTGCACACTGTTTCAACAAGTGGAAAGTTTGCTGTATTCCAATATAGGTTTTTAATGGGTATGAGGTTAATGTAAATAAATAAAACAATTTTGGTATTTGTATCTAGACTAGTTTTTATTTTTTAATGGTAATGACTAGCAACAGCAAAATAATAAATTATACTGACATTGTTAAAATAATTCTGTTAGTGGTATTTTATCAAAATATAATGTTGTGGAAAACTTAAGCCTACCAGTGGTTTGATAAAATGAAATTAAATTGTATAATATTTTTAATAACCTATAACGAAAAACAATCATAAAACCTAGTTTCTGTTTAAGTTTTTAGTAGCCCTTGACTGTTTATTGTTCTATTCAGAAATATTTTTGTTTGTGGATCATAATAGACTCATGAGGTACTTAGCTAAAAGATTAAACCATATTTTTTATGTTTATAATAGAACTACATTTTTAGGGTTAGTTTTTATACAACGCATGTTGTGACTACAAATAAATCTGAGTACTACAGAGAGAAGGCAGATAGTAGGATGGGAAAGGGTTAAGTAATAACTCATAGTGGACAAGCCAATGACTTTTTAGATTGTATAATTTAGAATTATGAGAAATATTGCAGTTAAGCTGTTGCTAAATAACCGTTTAGGTAAATGATAGCTAAGTTCTAGAGGTCCTGAATCCAACCAGATAATTTAAGCAATAAATAGAATTGTTAATTTGAAGTTGATAAAATCTCAATTAAATTAGTGTATGAGTGGGAATTTAAACTTCAAATTAGGCTCAGTTCATAATTTATAGATGACGATTTTGCTGATTCAACCTCACTGTTTCACTTCTGCTTTATGCGAACAGAACAAGTGGGTCGTGGTCGATGCATAGTCAAGGTTAGACTGCTAGAGTGTGATGTGTTTTCAGCTTCAAAGTTGGTCATAGTTTTGTTTGCAATATTATGTGACCTGAGTAAGGATAGTGACGAAATGTCTGTGGTGACTAAATGGTGGATTATTAGTAATTATATTAGTAGGAGATTTTCCATGCATGAAATAAACACATGTTGGTTGTAGTGTTGTCTGTAGTACTTAGCCCATAGCAAAGGTATGTTCTGGACGGCAATAGTAAGCTCTTCTTTCATTTCATTTTTGACAGTAGCAGACAACTTAAACTGAACTGAGACTACTATTTTGGGGTAGTTTGAGTAAAGCCTCCTGGACAAGGAGAAGTGGTGTGATACAGGGAGGAGGTTTTAGCTGGCCAATCACAGCAAAGCATCCAGCTAAATTGCGAGGTAGGCATCCATGTAAAATCAAACTAGTTTGATTTATAAAGCATCAATGTAAACATCCAGGAGGAAATTGCGATAGACCTCCACCGCGACTTACCCGTTCCCGTTGTGTTCTGCTTCATAAGATACGATTTACATGGATGTTACCGCGACCCACTTTTTCTGTTCGCACCCTAAGTCTGACAGGCTCATTTTCCTAAGCCCATGCCTGATCAATCAATAAACCTTATTGCTTTGAGTATATCAAATTTTTTCAAGTTTAGCTTCACAATTGAATATTCTATACTGTCCAATCCTTTATCCAGTTATTAATCAATTGTATTACTGATACAGTAATTTTTATTGAGCATTACAGTCAGCCTTTTGCACTTGACTTTTTTCATCTGACCACCTCAGCAGCTTTCTTAATTATAATGATTATAATGTAATGGGAATGCACACAATATGTAACTACATAGCCCTATAATAATGTCAGAAGAAGTTTGAAATAACTAAAATGATTATTAAATAGATTTGAAATAAACTGTCCCTTATCATCATGACTTATAAACAGAAAATAATTTATTTCATTTGATCTATAAATATCTTACACAATAAACAAAACAGTAGCATAAAGATTCAACATTGAATTTTGCATTTTTCTTTCATAATAAGTAGTGATGTCAAACTATACTATTGGGCTGAATGGTACAAGGTCTAAAATTCATTATGAAATAAAAGGTATAGAACAGCAGAAAACTTAATGGGAAAGTTTACTATCACCATTGACCACAGAAACAGACTGTCCAAGGCAATGAATTTGCTGTAGACGCATGCCTAAAATGCTATCTAATGGTAGTTGGTTTCAAATAAGTGCTCAGACGACTGTTTGGTGTACTACTACCTCAGCTATAAGTCACTTCATTGCGTGCTGAAGAGAGACAGAAAGAGGAATAAAGAGAGAGGAAGACCGCTGTCGCTACCTGTGAAAATAGAATATGAACTGAGTTCACCGAACAAGAAAACTGGCTTCATGGGACTTATATGAGCAGTCAGTCTTTTTGTTTCTATACTCAATGCTAACACATGTATACTCAAGAAACAAATAAAGGGCTTGGTGTGGAACTGCACCGTAAGAAGCAAGCGTGTTAAATAAATATATTACAAAGTATGTGGATAGCGTTCAAGTTAAACTGATATTTAAAATGGATTAAAATAAAAATATTCTCTTAATTTGAAAATGTAAAATACTTTTAAGAACATTAAGTAAAAGGTAAATATACTTTGGTAAAATAAACATACTTTAAGTGTATTCTATTAATTAGGAAAATACTAGATTGTATTCAGCTCTTTGTACTGATATTTTGACATTTTAGTTATAAAAAATGTTTGTTATGGTTTATAGATATATATGTTATAACACTCATAAAGTTTAAATTAAAAGTTCTTTAGATTCACATCTTATTTGGGATCAAAATAAATAGCACAATGAGATGCTGCACTTGTTGCTTCTTATTTTTCACTTTCTTAAAATGAATAAATTCCATATTAATATTGCACTAATTAAATGTGACTCATTGAGCAAACCAAGTGCACATCTAATTAGAGCTTCTTGCACAATGTACGTGAAGGTTTGACTGGTTTCCGTATAACTATGGATTGTATTTTACAATAAAATGTTCTGTCCTCATTGATGTCACTGAAATAGCCATGATTGCACAGTAGAAATGAGTTTAACTATACAAATTTATTATAATAGCACGCTGTTGTTTTAGCTTAATACACACATTTATATAATAATAATTTTAATTTTGTTACAGGAGTGTTTGTCGAGAATTTGGGATTCATGTGGCTCGTGTAGTTTTGGTAGCACTGCTGTTTAGTGCAGGCATGTTCATTTCAAGTACAGCTTTTCTTCCATCCAGCTTCTCAATGTAAGTTGAGGTTAGATTAAAGGGCATTAGGCCAGAATTTAGTATAATATGAGAAATAGGGCATCAGTAAACTTGTGTAAGAAGACAAGTCCATTAACACCTTGCAATAGAGAACACACAAAGAGAAATCACAATACCTAACTTTTCAGTGCCACTGGAAATTTCCTTAGGTAAGTAGAGAGATACTGATTTAGCTTCTACTATTGCTGGGTAGGTGGCAGTGGTGGGTGTGTAGTGGTTGAGATTGTACATATCCGCAGGAGCAGCACTCAGGTTTTAATGCATATTTTTCCAGCCTGTATATGAATTATGCTGATGGTGGATTGTTAGGAAGGAAGTGGTAGTTATCTATCTGATGTTCAGATTAGGAGGGTCAAGGGATTTAGTTATCCATTGTTGTGCTAATACCTACCGTCCATCTGATTTGAGAACTATTGGCATGGGAAAGAAGGGATCTGATTACTTCAGTTGTGTAATTCTGATAACAATTTTGGTTATTGAGAAGGGTATGGGCAAAGACAGGTTTTTGGACTTTGTAATCGTTTCTACGGCCATTCATGCGTTTTCTGAGTGTTTCACCCATATATTGAGCAGGGCAATGCTGGGCTGGAGTTGATCAATTAAATTGGTGGAATAACAGGTGTGGTTTCCAGGTATTTTGTAGGTTAAAGGGGTAGTGGAGCTGGTAAAATATGTGGCTGGGAGATGAATTGGACAGGTTTTTGGACAGATTTGTTGTTGCAAGGATTAGAACCGGGTGTTTGTTGGTCTTTCAAACAGATTGGGTTGTTAGGGTCAGGTACCTAACTTGAGACGAGTCAGGACTTGGTGGAAGGTTTTTGCTTAGTCTGAAAGTGACAATTGGAGGTTTTCTAAGAGATCTTTGGTGTAAGTGGATACTTTTAAGGTTTTGAGCCATCTTTCAGGATGTGGTTGAGTTTCTGTAGGTCATGGTGGTAATTAGTGAAAGGGGTAAGCATTGGTGGCGCAGTGCTGTAACTCAGCTACTTGGGGACAAAGTGTTTGGGAGATTGTAGGCGATAGGATGGATGCTCGGTCCTCTTAATACCAACATGGCATCCGCTCAAAGGTTGCTATCGGCGTGGACACTACTAGAGAAGTCTGGGGTGTCCATGTTGGGTAGTAATCATTGTACGGATGTTGTGTGGGGGAGATAACTGAATATCAGGCTTGTCAATTAGCTGAAAATCAGACCAGCACTACGTGGTTCGGATTCCACGTAAAGCTGTAGGTCCCTTAGTTGCCCTGGCTGTTGGGCTATTAATAAATTGCCCTTTCTGAGGAACAGTTGAAATTAGTTAGTAACCAGACTACACTCATCTACGCTCATCCTACACTCATATAATCATACATATTCGCCTTAAAATACCAACAACATTGTGTCGGCGTCTCATATGTAAGAATGTAAGAATTGGTAACCACTTGTGGTTTGATGTTGCTTGTGGGACTGAGCTAAACAGATTAATAAGTTTAATAGGGTAACCTCCTTTTTGGAAGACAAATTTCTTGTTGTATTTTCCTAGGTTTCAATAAGTGAACAATATACGTTAGCTAGGGTAGCTAGAATATTAGGTAGGGAGCGTTTTGTCTTGTTTAGAGTGCAGAAGTTGGTTTATTATATTTAGATTTGACGAGAATATCAGTTTGAAGGACACTGTCCTCCAATCCAATCTCAATGTCCAGGAAACATTTCATTATTATTATTCACTATTCAGTAGTAAGACGCTGATCATAGAGATATGGGCGAATATGAGGAATGAAAGGGTGTGATAAGTGTAGATGAACAAGTTTTCATTAAGATTACTAATTAAGATCTACTGTTGCTCAGAAAGAACTATTTATTAATAATTCAATAGCCAGGGCAACTAAGGGACTTACATCTGTACGTGGAATCCAAACCAAATAGTGTAGGTCTGATTCTTAGCTAACTGACAGCCCTGACACTAAGTTCTCTTCCATACACAACATCTGAAGCATGACTACCATCTAACATGGATATCCCAGACTTCTCTAGCAGAGTCCACATCATTGTCAACCATTAAGTGGACATTGTGTCGGTATTAAGAGGACCTAGCATAGAACCTATCATCTACAATCTCCAACACTGTTCCAAGTAGCTGGGTTACAGCACTGCGCCACTAGTGCTGACTATGAGTTCAGAAGAGGATAACCAAGCAAAATACAGTAATGACAAGTTTTTTAGGCTAAGAATGCAAGTTGAAAATGTTGAAACTTTAATTTTTTTAAAAATTTGTTGAATTTAGGTACTATTAAAAAATGTAGTAGTGGTAGGTGCATTTGCACAACACAAAATTATGTTTTATACTATATAATATTTTGTAATTTTGAAGGGGATTGAAAACGGTTTTTAAAAGCAAGGTATTTGTGATGGCCAGGTTAAAATACCCAATTCCAGTCCAGTTTCACATGGATTAAGTTTTTATCAAACTAATTATCTGCCTTATTATAAAAAGCTACTTTAGAGGTGAGTGTGTGCCATAGTTCTTTCACCAGTATGTTTGACCTGGTCTATAACGGCCACTGTTCAAGGGCTCACTATTGATCATATCACTATAAATTGAAGAGCACAAAATGTACTTTTAAATTTGGATTATATAGTATGGTTTGTTGTTCAGCTACTATTTGTTAATTATAAAGCTGTGATGTTTATTTGGATAAATATCAAAAAGTCATGATTTATATATTCATTGATTATAAAATGTAGAGATCTCCTGTCACAAAGCTAAGTCCAAGCCATATAACACCTGACTCAGTCTGTGTATGCTGACCAATCCCTCCGTAAAAGAGTGCAGGGGGCACTCTGTAACTATGTGATCCATTGTTTGGATAGACTCCCCGCAATCACATGACTGATCTACTGTCAATCCCCATTTATACTTCCAGTAATTGCATCTACCAATGCCAGTTCGGAACCGATTTAACAGTGTCCACTCCCTACGAGGGAGTTCACCCCACCTACATGCATTGACGGATCATTAATAAGGAACTTATTACGACCATCAAAACTGTTCCACACTATAGCCCAGCTGGTATTGGGCAAGAAGTTTGATCTGCTCAAATGGAAAGCAGTAAGTAGAGGTGGGTTTCGAGATTTTAAGTGACCGTTCTGAGTTAAGTTATTCATTACGCCAATGAGTTAGAGGTGTGCCTAGCAGTTCTACACATAAAACTTTGGAACTACTTCCACTACAGCTCGGAAAACTATTTCTGTTGCAACAAGTTCTAAAAACCAAAACCAAACCGCAAACCTCATTGTAACCCCAGTTCCAGTGTTGTGGTAAGTTCCAGTTGCGACCTCGTTGTAGCTAATTTTGAAATAAAATATGCTGCAACGAGACAATTTTGTTTCAATGCCAGAAAAATTTAATCATGAAATAAGGCATTATGTTTATTTAAAAAAAAAAAGAAAAAATTGAAAAATACTACACAACCATGTAGAAGTAGCAGACTGCTTTAATGAGTTCTTCTCTCAATTGCACAGAGAACTCTACAAAACAGTCACCTGAACACCACAAATGCCACAAACCAGGATTTTCCGCTACTTACCAACTACAAAAAAAGAAGTAGAGAAAACGATAGACTCCCTGAAAAACTTCATCTGGCCTTGACCACATCTCATCAAAATTAGTAAAAATACTGTAAAAAAGACATTTCTGACCCTCTAACACACATCATAAACATATATTTACAGCAAGGAATTTTCTCTAAAAAATTAAAAACAGCCAAAGTATACCCAAAATACAAAAGAGGACCAACCACCGACTTGACAGCTACCGACGAATGTCACTTATATCCACTTCCTCCAAAATTATCAAAAAACAGTACTAGAAAGACTTTTACAATACTTTGAATTCAATAACTTACTAACCAAACATCAGCCTGGTATTCTAAAAGGGCGATCCACAACCTCAGCCCTAATATAATTTATAGAGCATGTCATAGATAAATTAAAAGAAGACCTTTTTGCTACTAGTATATTCTTAGACTTTACAAAATCACGAACGTCTTCTTAAAAAACTAAAAAAATATGGGTATAAAAGAGAAAACTGCAGACTGGTTCTGGAACTATCTAAATGACAGAAAACAATTGGTGGAAATTCAATACACCAAAAACAATGTACTAGAAAAGGTTCATTCATAAACAGCCAACATACAGATGGGAATGCCACAAGGATCAGTGCTGGGCCCAGTCCTGTTCTTACTGCTTACAAACACCTGCCCGACTTCCTAGAGCACATCTGTCACAACCATGTACGCAGACGATACTGTCATAACAATATCCAACAAAAATATGCAACAACTTGCCAGAAATCTAAACACAACAAAGCAGTCCTGCATATTAAACAATTTAGTGCTGAATGATAGTTAAACTGTTCAAATAAACTTCTCCACCAGACATAAAAACACATATTTTCCAATCACCAACCTAGAAACAAAAAACCAAACAAACCACCTCGGGTTTCGAGATTTTAAGCGACTGTTCTGACATGGGAGATCCTGTATAATGGGTAGGTGCGGGGCATTCCAGATCTTATTGAATTCTTTGTATAGTGCCTCCTGACGTCTTATCTCTGGAAGAGATATATTGCACAGCACTGGGAGCCAAGGAAGTGGAGTTGACATGAGAATGTCAATAATAGCTCTCATGACCCTATTAAGTTGGACATCGACTGCTTTAGTATGAACTATATTTAGCCAAACAGAAGCACTATATTCAGCAGTGTTATCTTTTTCACAACAGAGATAAACTTTTATTAGTCTGGCACTAAGCATTGACTGTAAAAGTTGCAATAGAATGGGACAGGGAAGAAGGCTGTAGAACTTAAACAACAAACCTTTGCTCCATACTGTGTCATAAGCTGCTGTAAGATCAATAAAAGCTGCAGATGTTTTCAACTTCTTTTCAAACCCATTTTACGATAAATGATGTCAGAGCTATAATCTGGTCACTACAACTTTGGTCAGGGCAAAAACCAGCCTGCTCAACTGGAACATTAGAATCAAGAATGGGTGATATTCTACTTTTCTAGCAACTTTCTAGTCAAGACCGGCTGCTTTCCCGGTTGGTATAGCAAAAATTGCTCTATGTCTTCCTTCGTGAAATTTCTGGAGACTGCCAGAGGTGCCATTTGACTCTCTCTTTTTTTTTTTATTTCATTCAACTTGTAAAGCACATGTTTGTCAGAAGAATGGCAGGTTGACTTTGATAAGCTGACTATCCGTTTCACTATATTAGAGTCCTTTGGGCGGAACACTTCTCTTTGATTTGGCAATTTACCAATAGAGTTTTCTTAAAAGTGACCACGCTTTTCTGCTGCTGTGGGTAAAGTTTATATCTTGAACAGTTTTAACCCATTTTTCTCTTCTGGTACTGTCAAGAGAGTGCAGCAGTACTTTAGCTGTGTTGGAGTTTTTGGTGGCATTAAACTCTTTGTAAAGGTCATCTGATTCCTTACTCCGTCCTGGTATATACTCCTTTCTGTATCCTCTTGGTATGCAAGCTTTAGCAATGGGCGAGATGAGATTTCTAAAACGATCGTAATTTCTTATTGTAGGAGGAATGAACCTGATTCTATTGTTCAATTTGGATTCAAAGTCAGAAAAGACTTTTATGTTTGAATTTATGTATTTAATATAAGATCATTTTACATAAATAGCACATTTAGAGTTAAATAATTTTGGACACTTAAAAATTGGTTTTCACCAGCATTATTTGTCGTCATGATAAGCAAAACGAGGTAAGTGATTCACTGGTGTATACTTGCTGTCTCCTGATGCCTTTTCACTTTTACTCATTTTACATCCCTTAATGAGTTCAACATAACCTTTTTTATAAATAAAACTAATAATTAGCTATTTTACTGAAAGTTTAAAAATGATTGTAAAAATTATGAAAAGACTGATATCCTCCTCTTGAAATTTTGTAATGAATTTTGAGTCTGTGTGATCTGTTTTGTTGGAGAGAGAATATCAGAATTAGGGATGGGTCGGTCCCTAACGTTGGTTCTCGGTTCTATTGGTTATTGACAAAAGAACCGGAACTGAGAACCAATGGGAAAATCTCGGTTCTGCGGTTCCGGTTCTAGTAAACCTAAATTGGCAGATAGCTTTCATATCTGAAATGTTGCAGGTGTGAAAAGTGCTGATAAACAGAACAGTTAAAACAACATCCAGCCATAAGATAAACAATATATCTTTATCAGAAAATATCTGCCCCTAGAAGGCCACTTCCTTATCAGTATGTTATTTGGCCACGAGATAAACAAAATATCTAAGTCAAAAAATACTCGCCCATAGTGTGGCCACTTCCTTATCAGCATGTGAAAAGAGACAGAAAACATTAATGAATAGGAATTCACATGCAAAGGCCAATCAGTTTTTGTTCAAGTCCAGAGCCCAGTCCCCCTGAGCTGGACCCTTTCTTATCACTTCCTGCCTGATAAAAAACACCTTTAGAAACAGTCCATTCTGTTTACAACTTATGTAACATTCTGAAATTAATTATGCTTCTAGATTTATTGTGTATTTTGAAAAATAAAAGGTTTTTATGATGAACCTAAGGTATTAGAGTTTATTTATTTAGACTTGTAATGAAAAACAATGCATACAAACCCTAGGGAATTGGATTAAAAAATAAATTTGTCTTAATGTTTTATCAAAACCAAATAAATTAAGTCTTTAGCATTTTATTTTAAAATAGTTAAATTTTATTTTAATTATTTTTTTATAAAGTTAAATTGGATTAATGTTTTAAATTGCATTGACTGAACATTTACTGACTCAAAATGTTTATTATTTCTTAAATATAAAACAAAATGTATACTGTAATTTCTAAACACTTTTATGGTATTATTGGCTATATAGTTTTTTACGAATCTGAGTAGTATTTATATTTTCTTAATTCATTATTATCATCAGATGAGAAAAAACCAATAGTTAAAAAAATAGCTTTTTTCAATAGTTAGTAAAAATAATTTGTTTAAATTAATTATATTATTATTTGTTTTTGTTGTTTATTTTTTACATACTACAATTATATCAACCTCTTAAATTTAGTGGTAATTTCAATCAATTGTTGTGATTTGTTTTTGAATAAGTTTTATTACTAAACTAGACCTAAAATGGCAGGTTATTTTTTTGTTTTCTCTAGGCTTATAAGTTTTGTAATTTTCTCAAGGTAAATTTCCATTGCATACTAATTTGAGCATTATATTCCATATAGCTAAATTGTATATTTTTTAATTTAAAGTAAATACTTCCTTTGTACAAAAAATGTAAACAATCATATTCTGAGAATAAATAAAATGTTACCAATTCTCTAGTTATTGGAAATATTGTATGTCATTTTGTAGATTTTTTTTGGTGTATATGTATTATACTTCATATTGGAGAAATCGTCAAAATACTATGCACTATTTTTACAAAATTATTCCACATAATTTGTTGATTTACTATAAAGGTATTGGAAAAATTTTCTGAGACTTTCAAAAAGTTCTCAGAACCGAAAACCAGG
The DNA here is from genome assembly GCA_035578905.1 of Stictocephala bisonia. Lineage (NCBI taxonomy): Eukaryota > Metazoa > Arthropoda > Insecta > Hemiptera > Membracidae > Stictocephala > Stictocephala bisonia. The sequence continues at coordinate 108,628 of JAQJVL010001643.1, read as the reverse complement.
AACCAAGAACTGATTTCAGTAAAGAACCAAAAAAATGGAACTGGCCCATTACTAATCAGAATACCATCCTGATATTGGATATTGGTACAATCATACAATTGCCATCATACAATCAGCTGGTTTTAAACTGACCAATAATAACAAATGAAATACAGTTTTATTGGCCAATGAAATAAGTATTTGTTAACTTAGTAACAGAAATAAATAAAAGAGAATCTTCACCAATGAAATGTAAAAATGTAAAATATTTAACAAATTTGAGGCACATCCTCTCTCATGAACTCCAGTTTCTATTTTATTCAAATCTACTGGATTTGAAGAATCTGACAATGTAGATCCTTCCTCAATGAAGAGTTTAAAATATCAGTGTTCAGTTCAACAAGGACTTTCCCAAACTGATCCCTGATCTTTTAAGTTAAATATTATTTTCAATCCTAATGCAATTTTGTGCTTACAGTTAAGTATAGTAAACCCTCTCATACCAAACCTTCCAATATCCAGACTGAGCTAAAAAAAAGGTGATTAAAAATAACTTAGGTCACATTATACAAAACAATCTTTTTGACCCGATTAATGGGGCCTGTTTCTGCAAAATCCCTTTCTTCCGCCGCACAGCCATTTTCCTAGAAGCTGGTCTGTCTGTCCATATACGTTCCACTAATAATCTATGTGTATGTAACTAGGCTACTAGATACAGTAAACCCAGCCCATGGGGGTGTTTTGTTGTTTTATTCGACAATTCACTCATTCTTATGTGTTATTCTTTTTGGTACATTACTGTATTAAATATTTTATTATTGTATATTATGTTTAAATTTTTTTGACCAAATAGCAGTAAAAAATATTTAACCCGTTTCAGTTTGAAATTTGTTTTCATGTTAGGTCAGGTTACTGTTTTTATTAGTGTTTATTGAAGTTTATTGAACTGTGCGTTTTACACTGTTACTGTTTAATCACATTTTAACACATCCATACTACGTTACAAGACTTTAAACAACATGTTTTTTATAACAACAACATTAATTTCCTTTTCATAAACCAGTTTTTTAGTGAATTGTAGTTTTATAAATTAAGGCAATAATTACAATAAATTGTTGTACAATTAATTTTATACAAGTTTGACTAAAGATTCAATTCAGTTCATTTATTCATAAAATTACATAATAGTTTAAATTACATAGCAGCATAATATATATTTATCTCTTTAGCATATCTGCTAATTATGAGATAAACTAAAATTTCTTGCTGTTTAAATAAACAAAAATATATATTACATAGTGTTTCATTATAATGATGAGAAGTGCTTATATTTATTCAATATTTATGTCAACAGACAAATATTGTGGAAAAGTACTGTACCATAGCAATATTGTACTATATTCTACACATAAAATGAATAACCTAAATTACAAAAAAAAAATAACAATGTTAATAAAATAAAATAGAAACATAAAGAACATGTGAAATCTTACGTAATCATAAATAAATAAATACTCTGTTGCCTAACAGGTTGAATGAGATGTAAAATACTGTATATTCTGGAAATGTGAGTATTTGCTAGAGAAATTCTACAATTAAAAGAGTCATTACAACACAAAGGCCCAAATTTCTGGTGAGGCGACTTTGACCGACACAGTAGATAGATAGATGTATACACCGGGTTGTGGTCCTGTCACCAAGCCAGGACATATATGAGTCTCATCTGTTTACGCTGAAAAAGGGTCTCTAGCATCCCCTGGCACTCCTATACCAACTTAGAGCTGGTACGTGGCACCATGATCGCCTTTATCGCCACCTGACTGTCAGAACAGAGGAAACAACTCCTCCGAAGCCACCTAGATGTATTTCTTCCTAAGCGGCTGTCATGATTGCCATCACCTCCACTTGGAAGACGGTAGCATGGGCTCAAAGAGGTACTGACAGACCTTTCTGTACACCCCTCCCGTACACCCCAGCACTCGCACCTGCTTCTGTAAGTGAGTCGTCTGTAAACCAGATGCTTCCTTTGACTTGTGTGAGCTCGGTACTCCCCATCCACTTATCTCTGCTTGGAAGGAAAGCCCTGACCTGCCTGTCAAATCTGTACCTAAATGTCATTGAGTCTGTCTCCATCGCAAGCAAAGGGTCCAGACCAATGTCCCTAGATAGTATTTCCCTATGGAGTCCTGGTTGGCCAGGCAGCCAGCCACCAGTCGCCCTTATTCTAAAGGCTGCTTTACAAGCCTCCCCCTTTACAAACAGGTCCATAGAACGGAGTCCAGTGAGGACCTCCATCGCTGCCAATGGGGTTGTTCTAATTGTGCCTGTAATTCCCAGGGACACCATTCTCTGATGTCTATCTAATGTTAGCCTTGCACTGTTATTTGCCATGGCCGACCATCAGACAACTGCAGCATAGCATAAGGAGGGCCGAAGTACACTCGTGTATCGTTTGGTTTAAGGCCCCATGTTGTCCTAATGGCCCTCCGACATGCCTAAAAGCCATTCTGAACTTCCTGGCTTTTTCCTGTAGGTGCTTGAGCCAGTTCAGTTTAGCGTCCAGATTGACCTCCTGTAGCTCTTAGCACCGTATTTCCCATAATGGGCATGTATAGGCTATCCAGCCTCTTCCTCCTAGTGAAGAGTACAAGTTCTGTCTTGTCAGGATTAACAGAGAGCCCCTTGTCTCTACACCACCTTTTCAAGAATCTCAGGGCAGACTAAACAACGTTCGACACTGTGCAGGCAAACTTGCCAATGCCCAGTAGGCACACATAGTCCGCATATTCCTGAGCATAAACCCCCATCCTGTTAAGCACCCTTAGAAGTTCATCAACCACTAGGGACCACAGGAGAGGTAAAAGGACACCCCCTTGGGGACAACTGCTTCTGACTACAACCTGAACCGTCGCGTCGTTCAGTATTGCCTTAACCATTGTGCTGCATAGGTAGGCCTCGATCCATCTGGTGATGGTACCACTGGCGTCCATCCTAGGGACAGCAGCGATCATAGACTGCAAGGAGACATTGTTGAACGCCCCCTTTATGTCCGTGAAGATACGCATGGTTAGCTCCTGCCGAATTGTCTCCTCAACTCTCGTGACGAGTCGATGGAGAGCCGACTCAGCAGATCTCCAGCTATGTATGCGTGTTGATTTGTATAGAATGGGTTGTCTCTCAATACCCCGTCCCTCATGCCTATCGACCAACCTCTCCAATGTCTTTAGTAGAAAAGACATGAGGCTGATCGGTCTGAAATCATTAGGTCTGGAATGTGTGTCCCTTCCAGGTTTGGGGATATAGACCATTTTTCTGGTCCTCCACAGCCTTGTTATGAAACCCAAGGACAGGGAAGCTCTACATAATAGGGTCAGGTGGGGTAGGAGCGACTCCAAGCCCCTCTGCAAAAGCACAGGAAGAATGCCATCCAGCCGTGCACTCTTGAAAGGGGCGAAGCACTCAACTGCCCACTTGATCTTTTGTTCTGTGAAAACCTTTTTGCCTCAATCCAGTCCGCGTGCGAGGCCCCAGTGCAAGCCCAAATCACAGAAATGAGGGGGCTCGCCACTGGTTCCTTCGTGGAGCCCGGAAAGTTAGTCACAAAGAGGAGTGTATTGGTATTGACCGTACCACCCGCCCATACACGAACATTGGTATTAACCCATCCAACCACCCATACATTAACAGTGTTATTGACCCTCCCGCCCACCCATACACAAACATTGGTATTGACCTACCCACCCGCCCATACACGAACATTGGTATTGACCGTACCACCCGCCCATACACGAACATTGGTATTAACCCATCCAACCACCCATACATAAACAGTGTTATTGACCCACCCATACACGAACATTAGCATTGACCCACCCACCCACCCATACACGAACATTGGTATTGAATCAATTAGTGGTTTCTCTAAAAAACTCTCTTGGCTCGTTCCCCTAAAAATATGGAATGCCACCAATTGCGTAAAAAGTATGGTCTTTGTAACCATTGTCACGTACAAAATTTTACTTTTACATTTTAAGTCGTACAAAAGTTGTGAAAGTGTTTCCATACTTTCCCCACCCTGTATATTTATAAATAAGTACATTTGTGCAAACGGACACAGAGGGTTCATTCGCGTACAGTGGTACTGACCCACCCGCCTCCCATTCACGTACAGTGATACACTTACACCCGCCCACTCCTACACGCACAGTGCTATAGACCCACCCGCCAACACTTACACGTATCGTGGTATTGACCCACCCTCTCACCCCTACACGTATAGTGGTATTGACCCACCCACCCACCCCTACACGTAGAGTGGTATTGACCCACCCGCCCACCCCTACACGTACAGTGGTATAGACCCACCCGCCAACCCTTACACGTATCGTGGTATTGACCCACTCTCTCACCTCTACACGTATAGTGGTATTGATCATGCCAATACCACTGTACGTGTATGGGTGGGTGGGTCAATACCACTGTGAGTGTATGGGTGGGTGGGTGGGTCAGTACCACTGTACGTGTATTTGTGGGTGGGTCAATACAACTGTGAGTGTATGGGTGTGCGGGTGGGTCACTACCACTGTACGTGTATGGTATGACCCTATACGTAAATACTACTGCTGTATGTGTATGGGCGGGAGAGTAGGTCAGTACCACTGTATGTGTATGGGTGGGTGGGTGGGTCAGTACTACTTATTGTACGTGTATGGGCGGGCGGGTGGGTCAATACTACTTACTGTACGTGTATGGGGCAGGTTAGGACAATTGACGTTGGGATTTGGTATAACCCAAGGTACGACGAATGACGTTGGGACTTGGTAGGACCCAAGGTACAACGATTGACGATGGGACTTGATAGGACCCAAGTTGCAACTTCAACAATTGTCATCTCCTAGATGACACACTTCATCATTACCACTGTACGTGTATAGGTGGGTGGGTGGGTTATTATCACTGTACGTGTATGGGTGGGCAGGTGGGTCGTTACCATTGTACGTGTATGGGTGGGCGGGTTGGTCATTACCACTGTACATGTATTATATGATGAAGTGTGGTTCATACCAGGTACATAAGGAAAAAAGGAATTTTTTGGGAAATTTTACATTTTTCCGAATCATGGGTTATAGCACAAAGCTTTATGAGCTCCTTCTGCTTTGTGCTACTTCCTAGCGGCATATTTGACAACTAACACTGTTATTCACCTCAGGACTAAACAGAGCATTGATTTCAATTGTTCTAAAATTGTTTTTGTGTGTTCAGTCAGCGGCTGAAATCATTGTTTAATCATTCAAATAAATTAAATCAATACCAACTGTATGGGTGGGCGGGCGAGTCAATACCACAGTGTGTGTATGGGTGGGTCAATATCACAGTGAGTGTATGGGTGGTCGGGTGGGTCAATACTACAGTGCGTGTTTGGGTGGGCGGGTGGGTCAATACTGCAGTGCATGTATGGGTGGGCGGGTGGTTCAATACTACAGTGAGTGTATGGGTGGCCGGGTGGGTCAATACTACAGTGCGTGTATGGGTGGGCGGGTGGGTCAATACTACAGTGCGTGTATAGGTGGGCGGGTGGGTCAATACCACAATGCGTGTATGCGTGGGCGGGTGGGTCAATACTACAGTGTGTGTATGGGTGGGTAGTTACAAGAGAATTTTGAAATAAATGTAAACAATAAATTATATGAACATATTAATTTAATCTATTAAAAACAATAAATTGGATTTTTCTGATTATATAGCTCTTTACAAAATATTTGAGTGAATTTAATTGCCTTATATAGTCTGGAAGTAAAATGAAGTGTTACACGTACAGTGTTGATGACTCTCCCACCCACCCTTACACTTACAGTGGTGATGACCCTACCACCCACCCCTACACATACAGTTGTATTTACCCACCCAACCTCCCATACACGTAAAGTGGTACTTCTATAGTCCGAATAAAATAACTTTGGTACTGGTGGAACGGCCTCACCCACCCGCCTACCCACACATGTACAGTGGTTTTGACCCACCCACCCAAAACCACCCACCAATATAGAAACAATGGTATTGACCCACCTGCCCACCCATACAGAAACAATGGTATAGAACCACACTCTCACCCATACAGTTATAATAGTACGGTATAGTACGGACTATCTGTAATCCGTAGAACGATGTAATGGTATTGACCTACCCCCCCACCCATACACGCGCAATGGTATTGACCCCCACGCCCACCCATACACGCGCAATGTTATTGACCCACCCGCCCACCCATACACGTGCAATGGTATTGATCTGGTCCACTCCCCATCATCTTTAATGAGAGGTCCCGGTCTTCCCCCAGCGTCTTTAGCCAGCACTTTGTGAAGCCTAGACATCACTGAGGTCGTCTCTACAAAAGTCCCTCCAGGATTTCCTGGAGAATCTACGAACCTCTCGTCTGTAATCTCTTTGCCACTCCTGGCAGGCCAACCAGTCAGCTTCACTGCCGGATCTATTGGCCTTGCCTAGGAGCCTTCTGGTCCTCCTTCGATGGTCCTCCAAGTCGTGAAACCATCTCCGGCTTCGAGCATCACTTTGTGACATCAAAGGGCAGTTGTTCTCATAAGAGGTGATTACGGCCTCCGTAAGGAATGCCACTCTCTCCTCCAGTTCCAATCCAGATCGAATCTGGCCTTAAGAATTAGATCCAGTCTGTCAGACAGTTCCACCGAGTATCGAGTCTGTCAGTCTGGGATTCCTTTACAACCTTTGTGTTGTCTGGCCCTCAAGCACAAAACGAATGTGCCTGTGGTCCGACAACAAGGGTTCTTGAGATACTTTCCAGTCCCTAATGTCGTGAAACATTGAGGCCGAGGCCATAGTTATGTCTATAACCTCCCTCCTAATAATATTCGAAAAGGTTAAGAGATTACCCTTGTTGAGTACTAAAAGATCAGTCCCTCCCAGGTATTCTGCAAGAGCAAGGCCCCTCTCGTTCGTGTCACTACTTCCCCAAACCTCATTGTGAGAGTTGGAGTCCCAGCCGACCACCAGCTCATGGTTCCCACTCCGGCAGTAGTCGACCAACGCCACCAGTTTCCTCCCCACGCCATTACCTTCCTGCAGTTTAGTTACCACTGCAACCACATCTCCTCCACAGAATTCCGGTATGAGCCAACTGTCTATGCCTGCAACCAAAATGGCCACCCGCGGTTTCAGCCCACCCGATCCCCCATAGAGGCCATATGTAGGAATGTTAAGACCTTTAATACAGTTATCCCGAATCCACGGTTCCTGAATCAGAGCAACATAAACTCTTTCTTCTCTTATAGTTCTAGCTAGTATAGTAGAGGCCTCAATACTATGATTGAGATTGGCTTGTAAAAATCTCACGATTTCCTCCAGTCGAGCACTTCAGTCCTGTGTCCCCCTCCTCCTCTGGGTAGCCCAAGCCTCTTCTTACCTCTACCATCAAGAGGGTAGCTTTCCCTGAAACTTAAACAGAGAGAGTTAGTGCCTAAAAAGTCAAGCCCTAACCCTAATCAAGCATGACCGTAGCCATGTCGATCCTGGGTCCCCTCTCCAGTCGGGGAGACTTTTAAGCCTGGTTGGTCTGACGAATCGTCCCTACTACGCCACGCTTGGTGTCGGTTTTCCGGGCCTAAGACAGGTTCCCTGATGTGCACTGTAGGTTGCCCCAAGCGCCCGTCTGGTTCCCTGATGCCTCTGGTACCAGATCCCTGGCTTTCGCCTTCCTCCTCCTTTTCTCTGCTCCACTGGGCCTTTTCCTCTTACCTGGAGGATCTGTCAGTGTTCCAGGACCAGGTTTCCCTGGATCCTGAGCCACTGACGTCCCGTCCCCCTTCTCCCCCAGTTCAGCAAGTCCACGCATTCCTGCAGGGCTCGCACCTCTAGGGAGGGAGGGTGTGGTGAGGATAAGAGAGACTCATCTTCCTCCATGTAGGTCCGAGACTCACGCGCAAAGTCCTCAAAGACCTCTTGCATGGTCCCAATACTGCCAGACTGGGCAGGGTTTGAAGACTCGCTGCCCTTGTCTGCCTCCACCACTGAGCTGGGCTGCTCAATCATGTCTGGCATGTATGAGACATCCAATTCTTTGTTTGTTGTTTTCGCTCATGATTGTTCTTTAAGGTATTTACGTATGTGTAGTGTGTGTATGTCAGTGTCGATGTCCCAAGGCCCATCCGTATTCCTTTTGCCACCTCCGCACGAGCATACCCACGTCCCCAAGGGCCCCTGTGGCCTTGGAAGTGCCCCCGTAGCCCGTCTACATGGTCCCATCCAGTCACCAATTGGCAATGTAGACAGGATCGGGATTTTTGCCAGTTGATAGGGCAGCCACCACATGCTGGTGAGGCCAGGTCGGGCCCCTGTACTATCAGGCAGCCCGGTGTGCCATTCCGGTTTTAACAACTGTACCCTTAAGAGCCCCGGGGTCATGGCACCCGTAGTTTGGCAGCTCCATTCCTACTTCTAGCCTCTGAGACATTGTCATGTGCTTGCGTGTGTTGGGTGTGGTGCTTAGTTCAGGGGCCGCGGGGTCATATCTCCTGTCAGCTGCCCATGCGGACCTCGGTCCTGGACTGCTTATTGGGGTTGCCCCTTATTCGCAGTTGTCCACCCCATCAAAGACAAGGTGGAACGTTCGCTATCCGCCACCTGCGACCCGCCCAGTAGCTGAGGCTCGCCTTGGGACCAACACAGTTGTGTCTTACATATATTTATATGATTGAACAAACAAAAAGTACTATTTCCCTTTGTCAAATTCATCGTCTGCTCAGTCCATGCCTGAATGTTTTGGGTGGATGAACCCTTTCTTTACCACCTATAAATATTTGTTGTTTTTTCTTAGTAGTACAATAGTAGTTTTCTTAATGAATTAATTAAAAATGATTTTTTTAACAATTTGTGTTATTTAAAAAGAAAAAAAGTAGGTGATTGTGTATAAGTGTTGTGTCGATTATAGGTTATAAAGTTAGTGCTGTAGGTAAGCCTAATTAAATTTTTTTATAATTTTAATATGATATTAAGTAGTATATTTAATATGATATTAATTTGCATTTTTTTAAAAAAATAATGAAATTTATTTTAAGTAGTACTTTTATTTTATTATTATTTTATTATTATTTTATAGTGTTTGCAATTTTCTAGGCAATGAAATGAGCAGTGATGGTATCCTATGTTCTAAAATTATTGTTCCATAATTGTTGTAATGTCTCTGAACATCAAATAGCCTACGTCTTAGACTATATCCTATATTACGTTGATTTCTGTATTTTACTTTAAAATAATGCCTAATAATATCTGTATACCTTGCTAAATTGTCAAAATCCATTATAGTCAAAAGATCAAGGGGTATTCCTATAAATATTTTTTTTCTTATTCTATTCATTACATTCTTTAAACTAACCAAAATATAATTTGGGGTTAAATAGTATAATGATATCCCATAGTAAAACTTACTTTGTGTGAGTGATAAATGAGTCTTCTTACAGCTACTGAAAAATAATAGCCTATTTTTGTACATTTAAATAAAACCATTCTTAAATTATTAAATATATTTATCAACTCCAGTGCCAGCACTGTCCTGCCCAATATATTGGCCTTACCAGTGAAACCCTTCGAAAACGCATGAATGGCCATAGACATGATTGCAAAGTCCAAAATCCTGAAAAACCTGTCTCTGCCCATACTCTTCTCCATAATCAAAATTTTGATCAGCTTACACCACTAAGGTAATCAGATCCCTTCCTTCCCATGCCAATAGTTCCGAACTCCGAAGGATGGAATTAGCACACCAATGGATAACAAAATCCCGTGACCCACCTAATCTGAACATAAGATAGACCACTTCCCTTCAACCCCTTCCCCATCAGCAAACTTCATATATTTTTATATATACTAACTGAAATACTGCATCTACACCTGAGTGTTGCTCTATGGATGTACACCCCCCACCACAGCCACCTACCCAGCAATAGTGGAAGTCATTTCAGTGTCTCTCTCTCTCTTTCTCTCCCTCTACTCACCTGAAGAAAATGCCTGTGGTGTTGAAAATTTGTGAGATTATGTCTACTATGTGTTTGTGACTACTACTCTGATGTTAGTGAACTTGTCTTTTAAGGTAAGTTTGCTGATGTCCTATCTCTTTAATATACTAATTCCTGGCCTAGTGCCCTTTAACCTAACCTAAATTATTAAATAAAAATTTAATATGCGAAAAATATTTCATATCCCAATCCAAATGTATACCCAAATGTTATACGTACATCTATTTGTGTTTATTAAACATTCATAACTATGAAATATAATCTTTGTAGCTTTGTTAAGTATGTAGCTTTGTTAAGTACTACATTAATTTTAGTTCTTGGATTTATCAATATTATTTCTTTAGTTTTTGAGGCATTTATCTGTATAGCATTATTGAAAAAATATTTTATAAGTAAATTAAGGTTGTTCTGTAAATAGGATATCCCTGTGTTGATGTTTCTATGAACAATGTAGGCTATATTGTCATCTGCATACTGCAAAATATTACATTTTAATTTTAGGTATGCTAGGTCATTTACTTAGATGTTGAACAGGGTTGATGATATAACACTAATTGAATCAAGCCACAATTTTGTTCACAGCTACTACTAAATATGGTCCCCATTGAAGTACATATTTTTCTTTCTTTAAGATATACAACGGAAAATCTATATAAATTATTTGTAATTCCCATATTCAACATTTTCTTTAAAAGTATATCATAGTTAACCAGGTCAAAGGTCTTAGTGAGATCAGTTGCTATTGCAATACCAAACTTATTTTCATGTAATGCTAAATTAATACCATTTGTTAGTTCTTCCAGTAAGTCAATTGTTGATTTATTCTTGACTAACTCAAATTGTTTTTTGCTGATAATTTCATTATCTTCCAAGTATTGATTTAATTGTTGGTTAACAAAGTGTTCTATAATCTTCATAATTACTGAAACTGTACCAATGGCCTATAACAGTTAAGATCTTGTTTTTGTCCTCCTTTAAAAATATGCCTAACATATGCCATCTTTAGCTGAGGAAGAATAACACCTGCTCTAAGTATAATATTTACTAAATGAATTAACACTAACATTTAAATAACTGATATTATTAACTATATCTTTCGGTCTAATACCATCAGGCCCTGCTGACGATGTCAAATTAATTGTGTTTTTTTGTAATATTACCTGTAATGTTGATTTTGTTTATATTTTTATTGGAAATAAACATTATTATTTTACTTCAGTTACAGGAAGTTAATAGATCATAGCAGTATCTCTTTATCTTTAAAAAAAAGCTCTGAGTAGGTTTGGGCTTTACTATGAAGCTGGATAAAATACTCATACTCAGCAATAAATATTACATTTCAGACGAATCTTGTAAATGAACTTGTTGATTGTCATCCCAAGCAAGCATCAAACCATTCTTTACAGACCTTGCACACATCCTCAATAATAACCTATTGACTATCACTTTATGCTAAATACACTTCCTTTTTTTAGGTATATGACAATGCTGTCTCTCGGTGCATGGTATCAAAGGAAGTATGAATTGGCTGTATTTACAACAGCTCTCTCAGCATTTCTTAGTTGGCCGTTCGCTGCTCTGATTGGGTAAGCCTAGGCTATATCCTCACCTTTATGTAGATGAATCAATTTATTTGTCAAATTTGGTAGAGCCATTAATATGGTAAACACATAATGGTACAGTCATAAATATGATACAGACTTTAATGGTAGAGCCTCAACTAGCAAAACCATAATTTTTTAGTAGGGGTGTGCGAGTAGTGATTTTTGAGTTTGAGCCGAGTCAAGTAGTTGTCTTTTTTTTTCGAGTATCGAGTATTTTCGAGCGAGTATTTACAGAAAGATTTCCTGTTCACCAAAGACAACTGTAAAAGGCAGATACCATCTATGTTAAGTTTTGCTAGATTTGTAAATATATACATCTAAACTGAACACAATAATTTTGATTTGTTTGTAACTGTAACATTTGATGAATAAAACCTTTTACTTCCTGCCTTCCTACATTTTTATGTGACGTTGTTTTGTTTAATCTATTTTATTCATGACTAATATGATGTGAGAAAGTATATTACTAATTTAAACAACGTGGATTATGAAGATTTCATCTTTTCACTCATATCACAGATCAGATTTCCTATGCAAGCCAATTGTACTGTTTCACAGCCAACTGATATTTGGTGGTTTTGTTCAAAGTGTACTGCGAAAACGTACAGTAGGGAAGCTTGTAAAACTGATGCTAGAATTCAGCCGTCATCGCAAAATGCAGACAGTTGCTCTCAAAACTGCCTCCTCTCAACAAAAAATAGATTGTGTTGTACTGTTTTTAGTATTTTAGTTCGAAAGTCTCAGTTAGACATTATGTAACAACTCCCTCCTTCGACATGTAAAAACACTACGAAACCTGCCTGCAGCTTTCCGGCCATCACCAGCAAAGTTCTTTGTTTGAGTTACATAATGTTAGTGAAAGTGGTGGTGGGGGAGCGGCAGGAGGGTGCCTCGTCACTGTTCGCCACGAGGATGTTTGCGAGGTGCACCTATTACATTCGTCCCTGTCTAAATGTTCCAAATATAAAACGGGCTTATTAAATTGTGTTTTATTTCAGGGAAAAGTTGCTTAATACTAATTACTAATTAGTTTGTTTTACTTTTTGGTTTGTTAACCAGGGTTCAGGAGTTAGATGGATGATGAATGGATCCAATTATTCCCCCTTTTAGTTTCGTGCTTCTGTAGTTTTATTTATTTATTTTAGTAATGTATAATTTACTTATTTCAATAATAATATGTCAATGTACTACGTACAATGTAATTAATAGTAAATTTTGACACACATCTCACTTGTGGGATGAGTAGGGGTATAGTGTACACACAATGAAAAGTGGATCTTTGGGAATTTAATTCAGTAATAACAAGGTTACAATTAACCGAAAATAAGCTGTGAATTATATAATTAATTTTGAAAATCTGGATGACAAAGTAGTTCAATCAATCGATAATAACTAATCAGTTTTACTAAAAATAAATTTTAAAGCCTCTTAAGATGAATTAGTTATTAAATTATGATCGGTAATGAAATGTGTGCAACTTGATACTACTTTGATACATGAGGCTATACTGAACAACAGATAAATAATTACTGTATTTCATAAAGAGAAATTTATGAAAACCTGGCATATTCGAATGAAAACCATAGGCGTAGTCGACTAATATAATAGGCCTAGCCGATATTGGCGACGAAATGCAGTCTGAAATATCAGCTAAGTGCTAACTAGTGATATACAGACGTTTGATAAGGCTTCGGTTCAATACAAATTATTTTCCAAATCTCTGAATTTGTCGTATTTTGTTTTATTTGTTAAAAAAGTCTTCCAACAACATGTTCTACTTCCTTTGGATTGATTGTTTTGCATTTTACTTTTACATCGTACATTGACGCAGTAGTAAAATTATGAACAGGCAACCGTTCAGTGAATTTACGAATCAAAATTATCGTATTTTACCACTTTTTACATTCCAACTGTGCTATAGTCTAACCTAGTCAAGAAACCGTTCAACAATTTGACAGAAAATAATATCATATACGCAAAAGTTACATACAGTTTAGGCAATCTAAGGTTTTTATGGAATAAAAATGAATATACGTTTACCACGGATATCTATTTTTTATTCGACGAAAAATAAATCAACAATGTTATGTCACACGCTGCTAGAACGCTATTACCATATTTTATATAATATGATAATGTATTTTCTAAAGTCAAATCTTTGGACGATTTCCTGCTCAGATTAAAAAACAAAATAGACCTCAATCGACTCGAGATAAATACTGTATACAATAATTTCAGTTCCGAAAAGGAGCTGAATGGTTCCTTGCATGTACAATATAACCGAGATGGACTTTCGCCTCGAAAATATGGGAAGTTCAGTACTTGGGATGTAAAGTTCTTAGGATTCTTTTGATTGAGGGATATTATTGATATAAACGGAAATAGGCATATTATATACACATTAGATTTGTGTTGGTAACAGGTATTTTTTAGCATCTTGATCCGGATCTCTATTCCCCTTTCTTGGGTAATAAAGATAGTAAGCAGCACTTATGTTTTAATTACGCTATTTTAGGTTAGTTTACAAATGACTAATAAAATTGGTCAACCAGCATGTGTGATCGCTACCTTTCCAGCTCTGTTGTTCACTTTGAATTGAACTAGTTCAAATCATAATGAACAAACTCGTTCCGTTCACTACGTTGACTAGTTCATTTTACTGTCGTGTACTACCAATTCTTAGGCGTATTGTTCAGTTCATAATTACGCATATCAAACTGATAACGTATGATTAAGGGTAAAATAAAACACAAGGAAGCGTACAGTATTCATTTATAACTTATAAAACTGTTTACTCTTAAAACTAATTTAGATTTAAATCCAATATTTTGTGAAATACAACTACTCGATCGAACTTCAAGTAGTTTCGGGAGCTTCAAGCCGAGTTTGAGTAGTAAAATACTCGATCAAATAATCAATGTTTCGAGTACTTGCACACCCCTATTTTTAACTCTTAAAACTTAGAACAATAAAGAATATCTAGGGATTAAAGTTTGTATTATAAAATTTAATTATGTATTGCCTTACAATCATACTTTGGTAAAACACAACAAAAAATCAGAACAAAATATCATTTTATCGAATAATACAAAAACTATTGAGTTCAAAATAAAATCCATTCTGCATTTTGATATTTTTTCAGGCAGGCGAAAAGTCCAAAAGTCATTACATTAAATAAAAATTTTAAATAAATAAATAGCAAATGATCTCCTGTCATAAAGCTAAATCCAATCCATCAAGCCATTTAAGATCTGCCTCACTGATTCTATTTATGCTAGCTAATCCCTCTGTAAAACAGCTCAAGGGACACTCTAAAACTATATCCACTATGGGGGATGATGTTCACGTCTACAGCAAATCTTTAAAGTTAAATTAGAGACTTTTTCCACCTCCTCCCATACACGCACAGTGGTACTGACCCACCCGACCACCCATACACATATAGTAGTATTGACCCACCCATACACGTACATTAGTATTGACCCACCCATACACACAGTAGTATTGACCCACCCGCCCTTCCATACACGTACAGGGGTATTTACAATTATTTAAAACATTGGTAGCCTGTTGAGGTTTTCTGCCCTTTCTACTTCTAAGTAATTGTATACCTATAAATTGTATAAGCTACCCAAATACAATATCAAATAGTCGTTGATCCTATCCTTAATCATGAGCTGTATTAACACGTTCGCTGCGGCGGCCCGCGAACCCTTCGTTATCTGGGTGCGGCATTACAATTTTTAATCCAACAAATTATTATCGCTGTTTTTTATCGCTATATAGCGTAATTTTAAGATTCTTTTTTGAAAAAACGCGTTTCCGCCATTTTTTATTTGCTACGTACTGGAACGTGACGCGCACCTGGCTAAGGAAAAACATATTTTACTTCAACTAAAAATATAATTTTGCTTTTACATCATACAGGACTTACCTTTAGAGTAGTCTTCATAGCTTCTGTGGTCATTTTCATGTAATTTGTTGCAATATGACAGCTAGGAGTATCATCTAGATTGATGGGCGGCGCTCCATGCACGGTGCTGAGTCATTATTGCTTACTATTTTACTACTCGCTATTATTACACACTGTTTTAGCAGTCCTATATATTCTAAAATTAATATTTACATATGTACAAAGATGACTTCCACATCACTTACTGGTGCCTGTGATAAAAATCAAAACATGCACCGGGGCAAAGTCCTGGCGATCCGACACATGTTTCACAAACAAACCGTGTTAGTTTCCGAACTTGATTCATGCGGCATACACGACAGTCCTTTTGTTTTGTACGGTTAGAATTTCCCTTTAGTCCTAATTTGGTTAGTGAATGAATAGGTCCGGCAAGAGGCATTTCCAATCGTAGATTTTCTTCTTTAGGTAGCAGTTTTTCCAAGACAGAGATACGAAAATCATAAAATGACATTCTAGCCTCACCCTTTCCAAACAAATACTTGTTATATAACTGGTACGAATTCATCAGTAGCATGTGGAGAGTGTGGAAGAAGAGCTTCTTATACCAGCGGAGGGTTTTTCTCTCCGCTGGATAATAAGCCATCATCATGTCCCCCCTATCTACGCCTTTCATAAAGGCATTGTACTTGACAATGGGAAGGGGCTTCATCTTTGATTGTCCTCGTCTATTTATGGACTCAACTATCTCATTATCAAATTCAGTTGAAAGATAAGGAACCACTCTCTTATCTTTCCATTTACCAATAAGAACTCCTTCAGAGTATCTAGCTACAGTCTCACCTGGTTTGATATTAGCTGATTTTACTTCATCGGGTGTGAACTTTCTATTTATTCTTAGTGTACAAGTACAATAAGTTTTGTTAGCGAGCAGTTTAGAAGCTAATACAAACGAATTGTAATAATTATCCATAAAAAGGCTGTGCCCGTTACCTAGTTTTTCTTTCATGAGGCTTAGCACAACATTTGTCGTATGACCTTTACCTGATAGGTTGTCGAAAGTGCCACTATACACCATGAATTTTAAAATTAAACCATGGGGATCACTAAGGGTGTAAAGTTTTATCCCGTACTTATGTTTTTTTCCCTTGATATATTGACGGAATAATAGCCGCCCCCTCCATAGCAACATACTTTCATCAAGGGATAACTGTTGTTGTGGATAAAACACGTTCAACATTTTATTATTGAAGTAATCAATAACAGGCTGAATCTTCCTCAGTCGTTCATTTCCAACATTCAAATGATTCTCATCACTAAAATAGATACAACGGAGAATGAGAAGGAATCTATCCCTGCTCATATATTTTGAAAAACACTGGGGCCCATATAACCAATGGGTCTTCCAGTAATCATTGATTCGGGGAAGCTTTATAGTTCCTGTATGTAACATAAGGGCTAGAAAAGTTTTTAGCTCAGGAACTGTTATGTCTTTCCATTTGTTTACTCTTGATTTGGGAGTTAGTTTGTCAGAGTTCAGGAACACCCTTATAACATTTTTGTTTGTATATTTTACGATGTTTTCTAAGAAAATGTCATCTACGAGGATATTGAAAAAATCAATCGGCTTACCTTCATTTGGCAATGGTATCAGAAACTTCTCTTCTTTGATAAACTGTATTGGTCTCATACCTGAAGTTTGAATTGACCACACCGGCGGATTTACATCGTAATCTGGTTCATCATCATTGTCTGAGTCAGATTCACTTTCATTATTACTCAAGTAAAGGTCACTGTCACTTTCTGAGGTCTCACTGTTTGACGAATCCATCTTCAAGTAATATAAAACACAGTAAATAATATAAAAGAAACAAATATTACATGCAAAAGTAGTCGAAAGAAGCACCAACTTCACCACGTGGTAACTCACGCCAGAATTGTCCGATCCGCGAACTAAAAGCACCGGCAAAAACAGCAGTTCTCCCTCTACAGGCTGGCTATACAACAGCTGGATTGGAGCCAATAGAAGAGCACACCGCTAAAATAAAATCACCTCAGCCACTAACGTTCCGGTACGTGATCCGCACACCGCTAAGGACGGGCGCCACGTTCCGGAACGTGACCCGCAGCGAACGTGTTAATAAAGTTTTATATATATAGAATTTTTGGAAAGTCACCTCTTACCAATTACTTAAAGAAAATACTATTTAAATTGACTATTTGAGTTTTCTTGCGACTACCTTTTTTCATTTCCTATTGTGGAATACAAAATTATACATGTTAGCTTCTTTTACAGATCTCTTTAATTTAATAAGTGCAAAGCCAGTCCTTCTCTTTTATCATATTTAATTCCTAATTATATAGCTATAAGTACATATCAAGGTCAAACTGTACTTTTTTAATTACTTGTTTCTTTTATTAATTTATTTTATAACTTCTGTAGTTTCAAGTGTTGAAGAGTTAAATGAAAATTAAAAGAATCTAATCTAAAAAGTATTAAGATATGCTAGTTGATTGAAAAAACTTACACTAAAAGATAATACGAGGCCTTTTTTGTATTTTTTTATATAGACTAAAATTCAATTTCTAACCTTTACTTGTTATGAAAAACTGCCTTTTTTAAAGATATGTTTGCTTATTTTTTAATGGAAGAAAATAAAAACAGATTAATCATGTGACCAGTGATGGTGATAACCAAAGCACCCTGCTCTGGGGGGTGCAAGTTCCAAGGTTCGTATCCCCAACTTATTTCACTCTTTCACTCATTGAACAATGTTAATGTAAATCCCTGTTGAACAATATGTACTGGAAAGTGAAGTTTAAAAAAAAGTAAGAAATAAGAATAAACAATCAAGTACTGTTGTCCAAGTAATACTTATTATGTTTCTAATATAGAGGTGGTGGCTGAGGGGTATAAGGCTTGAGGACTTTTAGCCTTAATCACAGATAGCGCATGTTCATATCTTGGCCTTCACTGGAAATATTTATGTCTACCTTATATTGTATTGGTTCTCTCCCTTACTCTGTCTGAGTAATTTTTCCTACACAGATCAATGTCTATGGCAGAGTAAGATTAAACAGAAGATCAACCTTCTTTTTTTTAAGAAAAGGTAACTTATAACTCTTGAGGAGTTATATGATCTTAAGATTCTTAATTATTTGGCTTCCATAGAAAAATAATCTAGCTAGACAATATTTAGTAACAATCTTAACTACATCTACAAGCAGTGACAAATAGCTAAAATTAACGAATTATTAATACAGTCACTCCAAAATTTGTTCTATTTCTCTAGTGATATCCAATAAGTTAGTTATTTCTGTTCTCAGTTTGCCGATAGCTGTAGACTTGCTGTTCCGCCGTAAAGACTGGTGGCTTTTTGCCCAATGGAGCCTGATTGCATGTGTATCTGTCCTGCTGCCAATGGCGCGCATTGACTCTCTCTACTATGGCCGATTAGTTGTTGCTCCCCTCAACATCATCATGTATAATGTTTTCACTTCTCATGGCCCAGACCTCTATGGGACAGAGCCTTGGTACTTCTACCTTTTCAATGGCTTCCTTAACTTCAACATAATGTTTGTGGCAGCTATTTTCACTCCTATTGCTTTGGTTAGTAGTTAAGCTATGATTTTAGATAATATTAGAACTTCATTGTGAGTTTTTATTTTTTTCGGGATGTGGAATGTTCCCACATTTGGTAAAAATGTCCTAAATGTACCACAACTTACAAACAAGGTAATTTTGATATTGGTCATGTAGTTTTTTTGCCTGCTAGGAAGCAATAACTGTTATCACTTATCAATGAACAGTATCTGGTATTATTAAAATTAATAATAGAATATCGTGCACCATCTGTTGTAGAGGTTAGGTATTTTAGATTTGGTTTTGATTCAATATAAATCGGAAAATATCAGTAAACGTGTGAGCTTATATCCACATTTAATTTATTGCTATTTGTTTTGTCATTTGACCAGTGCTTGCTAAACAAATGTGGGGACATTCTGAAAAAAATCCCTTCATTATACAGTTGGAAAAATATGTTAATGTATACAAATTTATAATCTAAAATTAGACTTCCATTTCTTCGTTAGAAATAAAACATATCTGGGGTCCATATAATCAAAATGTTAAGAATAATAAATCTTCTTCAGTCAGAGTAAGAAATGTTGTAACAATGAGCATTGTGCATTTTGTTTTAGTGTCTTATCATCACTGTTCAGTTAGCTAATGTCCTATCACTATTATTAAAATAAATACTAGTCTAGTTTCCTAAGTCTGAACTTCAATATTTTGATACATAATCTATTCAATAAGCTTAACTCTGGCATAACTATTATTTATATATATATTTGATATTATACAGTATATAATACATTTTATAATAATGTTATAAGACCAACCATAAGCAATATTTATCTATTCAAAGATATAATTAAATCATATTTATAAAATTGTTTTAATGCTTAATTTGAGAGAAAGGTTTCTTTCACATCAATCTCTTATTTCAGGAATAATATACAACTGTTGGCTGATTAATAGAGAACTATAAAATATATTTTTTAAGCAGAAAACATTAAATAAATATATTTTAGCATTGAAAACTTTTTGTAATATTAGAAGCAATATAAAATTTTAATTTTATCTAATTTAAATGTGTTGGGCTATACTTTTCTATTTGAAACCTCCTGTTTTTTATGTACTTATGATTTGTGTTTCATGTTGTAAGCATTTGTTGAATTGCAATTTCTACTACATTTCTTTAATTTTAGTTTTGAATAGAATTGTTTTCTTGCCAAGATCAATTTAAGTTGGTAGTTTTGCTTTACTAATATATTTTATGGATATTTATAAGAAAAATGTAAAGGGTATAATCTTGCAGTTATGTATCTTTTCAGCCCATTGATAAAAAAATGGACAGTTTGTTTTATGGTACTCTAGAAAAATAAATTATGATAAAGTAGATATTTTTGCTGTAGTTTTCGAACATTCATTTTAAATTTGTCTTAATGAATTGCTTTCCAACAGATGTTTGAAATATTATAACTATTTTCGTAGTTGGGAGTAAAACTGACTGTGCCAGTCAAGCTCCACTCGGCCCAGTTCCTACCATATTGGCTCTCAATAGCACCTCTCTACCTCTGGCTCCTGGTATTTGGCTTGCAGCCTCATAAGGTAAAAGTTTGTATGCTTTAAAAATTATGCTCCCCTACTTTATATATTGTAGGCTTATTCATCGAAATATTTAAAAATTCCTGGTTTCAAGATTATTACTAGCATCATGTTCTTGAGTTTTTTGATTATGATGCTCTACAAACTGTTATATAACATTTTAGTAGAATACATTTCTAAAGGTAAATGTATGTACCCTACTACTAAAATAGAATAAGATAACTCAAAATAAGTCTAGGAATGTGCTAAAAAACATCCTATACGCTAACAAAGATATGAGTTTATCCTAGAAGAAATTAAATACAAATTGGTAACACACATGTAGTTTGACATGTGAATCAGGCTGTTAGAAATCATGGTAGTTGGGTGGTCTCTCCTTGGTAGTTCTGCACTTATACTGCCACAGTGAAGTTGTAGCAATTGTCCCTGGGTTGCAGGCTGCACGACAATGTTGTGATATGGCAGACACAGTATTATGGCTAGCAAAAGTCACCATCATTATTATTTTACAGTAAATAATTCACGAGTGGTTGGAGTCTTGAGTCATTACAGGTCTATCAATTATAATGTCATACACAGGCAACCTTATGGTGGCTTTTTTACAAGGGTTTTAACAATAATACCTAAACTATGAATTTTCTTGTAGTCCTACCTAGAAATTAAAATAGAAAGAACAATATCATAGTTCAACTAAATGTATCATTTATACCATTATAATAAAATGTACAGTTTGTATTAGTTATATAAAAGGTATGGATTTGGTATGAGATACTGCAACTGTGTCATATATATGATATTTATAGTAGCACTACTGTTACAGTCACAATGCAGCAATTCCATGTATTTCAAGGGTTCACATGATTTGTAATATAAAACAGTTAAAATAACTAGCTATACACACATTGCTAAGTTTTAGTTATATAAATATGTAAAAATATTACGGTTATCAAAGAATTAAATAATGAAATATAAAATATACAATAAATATAATAATAAAAAGGGTTGCAAATGAAGTAAAAATATTATAAATATGATTTAAAATATAGGGCTGTTCTTAGAAAACAGATGGTTTTAAGAAATCGCTACTCCGTTAGCTGTACTTTTGTATGTATCTTAGTATGTACTATGTGTATCTTAGGAGATTCTTATTTCTTATACAAAAAAACAAAACAGTCTATGTGTGTGATGCAATCACTCTCTACTGTGTTTGAAAATTTATTGTTTACATTGTGGCATTGATCTGTACACTATGCAGAATTATCTATTGTGCTTATTTATTTATTCTTAAGACTTTATAGAGATGAATTTTATTTCAAATGAGTGTGAATGATCAAAGAATCTCTGTTATAAACCAAGTCCGACTGTTCCTTTGTATGATGCATTGAAAATCGAGAGTTCGATTAATGACTATTCAAAATAGCGATGCATTGAAAGTAACGTGATGCGTCGATAGTGCCATGATGCAAAGCAATATTGATGTCTCAGAATTATTTTGATTTGCCAAAATGACGAATTATTTCAAAAAAATGCCAAAAAAATAATAATATTTATTGGTGCGTCTTTTAAAACTATTATTTTCATGTTTTGAATAAAATATTTTACAATAAAAAGTTGTAAAATGAGTTTGTTTTCATTCCAAGTGGACAGGGATGAGCATGATTGGACACAAACCAGGTTATATCGCGATAACAAATACAGAGTTCGACTGGGAAATATAACTCAAACTGATATGAACATGATATAAGTCTGTCAAGCAATGGGTATCATAATATATGTGCATGCAGCGTACCACGAATCAGTAAACATTCCCATACAGATAGTCTATCTCTTTCAGTTAGTCGGCAATAATTTTGGGATCAGTATTTGATAGCAAAATTAATACAAATTGTTGCGTATTTAATTGTAATAGCGAAATAAATTAAGTTCTTCTATTGCATTTTCGAATATCTCTGATAACGGGCAATATTTCAATCTTGGGCAATATTTCAATGTTACTGATCGAATATTGCAGATAACATAAGTCTATTCGTTATGTGACTTTTGTTATCACTTCCTGTCTGATAGGGTACTTGGCCTAGCCATCCTTTTAACAAAACATTTCCCAATCAAAACACAGTATTATCTTGTTTCCTTTTATAAATTCAAACTTGTTACATTTTTAACAATTATTCAAATTTGTCAATTTCAATTCTTTTAGTCCATTGGCATTGTGTTCTAAAATACTTAACTCAAGATTATTTGCATTTAAAAAAGTATAATTTAATATTAACAAACAAAAAAACAACTCTATTAACATATATTTTCAACCTTTTTATTGGGAAATATTGAAAATTAAAATTAATATAAAAACTCAATGTATTCAACAAGTTACATTTTATTGCATTTGTTGATATTGTTATATTAATAGTCGGCACTAGTGGCGCAGTGCTGTAACTCAGCTACTTGGGGACAAAGTGTTTGGGAGATTGTAGGCGATAGGTTCCATGCTCGGTTCTCTTAATACCGAAACGGCGTCCGCTCAATGGTTGCAATCAATATGGACACTACTAGAGAAGTCTGGAGTGTCTGTATTGAATGGTAGTCAAGGTTCGGGTGTTGTGTAGGGGAGAGAACTAAGTGTCAAACTTGTCAGTTAGCTGAAAATCAGACCAACACTACATGGTTCGGATTCCATGTAAAGCTGTAGGTCCCATAGTTGCCCTGGCTATTGGGCTATTAATAAATAGTCCTTTCTGAGCTAAGTAGAACTCAGATAATAACAATGACACCACTCGTTCATCTACACTCATCACACTCTTTCACGCCTCATATTCGCCCATATCTCTATGATTGGCGTCTTAGAGATGAATAATGAATAATTTTAGTATATTGGCTAAACAATAATGGATTGTTATACTTAAATCAAAATGATACTTCTTCTTACAAAAATTCTGTGATGTAGTACGCTTCATTTATCTATGCTTATGTAACTTTACATTAATATTTATTTCAGTCAACTCATCATAAGTTAAAAAGTAATCAGTTATTTGGCTGTCATCATTTTCCAACTATGAATAACAATAATTAAGTTGTTTTCCACTATTTTATACATTCTTCACTTTGCCTGTGTACTTTAAATGTAACAAATTAAATTTTGATAATTCTGACCAGTTACTCTCCCACAACAACAGCAATGTACAACTTCTGGTATTTAAATTTATTGAATTTAATACAGATACATAAACTTTCTTAATTACTTGCTTTTCCTATATTTGTCCTTAATTACATAAGCTTGCATGGTGCTAAACAAATTTATTAAATCCTAAAATTATATTTCAAAATAATTATGATTTATTGTGCTATAGGCTTACAGCAATTATTGAATCTCTTCATCTTAGATTCCTTATATTATTTTTAATTGGCCTTCTTTCTTTGATATAAAGTTAATTTTTATATTTTTGTTCAATACATATAACTTTAACTAGCTAGCATTTATATGATTAAAAATATGTATGTTTAAAATGTTCTTTCTTTGTCCTAGAAAGATACAATACCTATAACAAAAGTTAATATTGTTACTCTACCGCTTCTAAAACTTAATAAAAACCACAAATTCTTAATTGCGTATCAAATCGAGTTGCATTGAATTGCATGATATCGAATTTAAATTACTCGAATCGCATTGCTGCATCGCATATCCCTATTTGAAAGTTTCATTAATTAACCTTTTGAATCCCACTGCACCGTGGTTGTGGGCTTGCATAAAGTTAGGTCTAGCGTAAGGTGCCTGCTGGCGATTTATGAACGGAACGTCATGAAACAACTTCTGCAATCTTCGAAACAACTCAACATTGCATTAACATGTTATTTCTTTCTAGCTAGATTTGAGACAGACACATTTCTGACATTTATCTACTTATTTGTCATGTTTAAACACTAAGTGGTGCAGCAGTCACAAATATTACACAAAAAAATAACAAAATTTCTCAGTGCAGATTGTTTCATTGATTTATCTGAATGAGTGTGTGAGAAAAAAAGGACATTTTTACTAAAAAATATCAGTTTCAAAAGTAATTATTCTTATAATTTTAGCAAACTTATTTCTGACATTTTTATGGATGATGGTTTAAGCTACATTGAATGGGCTCTGCGTCTGTCTATTGCCCGTTTACTAACAAGACTACACTCAGCATATAAACCATGCTCGTTTATATTAGAATTATTACAATATAACGGTTTTTTTCAATTGTTTTCTTGAGAGAACTAGTTGTATTTGACATTGGTTACAAGCATTGAAGAGTAACATGGCTACATTGATCATAACATTCAGATTTATGTAACAGTCATCATCATTAATATAGCAAATGCACTGCTTTGGTCTGTCTGTTTGTTTCCATAGTCAGTGTTGTTAATGTCTGTTTTCCACATGGCCAATCAAGTGCTACACCTACCTGGTGTATTCATTATTTCATCTAGTCTGTATCTTGTTCAGGAGGAGAGGTTCCTGTTCCCTGTGTACCCATTAATCTGCCTATGTGGTGCTGTTACTCTTGACTGTGTACAGAAGCTGTGGTTCCGCTTGGTGGTCAGGTCCGGCCTTCATTATCTCAGCCACACTAATTACCTTCTCATCCCTGCTCTTCTGGTTACATCCCTGCTGGGCGTTTCCCGGATACTGGCCCTCTATAAAGGTTTCACATTAAACAGATTGTACTTTATAAAATAAGATTATTATAACACTGCTGTACTGGAAGTCCAGTTGTGATAGTATTCTACCATCGTAGAATTATTTTTATTAGTTCGATTGCTGTAATATTTTGTACATTTTGTAATTATATTATTATAAATTTCTATGATTTTTTTCGTATTTCTACAAGTAAGAACTAAGAAATTATTAATTATCTTGTAAAATGGATAGGTATTGTTTTTAATACCTAACTTGTAAAGGCTTCAGGTGTCAAATTAACCCTCCCGGCGTTACTTGTCGAAAATTCGACCGCAGTAGCGGCGCTCTGAATGATACCTGTCGATTCGTCGACATCAAGCAATCGTTTACAAACTATAATGTTAACTCGGTTATTTTTCGTAATAATACATCGTAATATTTATGAATCGATAGAGGAGATTCTACTTTGCATCGCACGTCTTTGGATTTCCTCTATTCCTTTGTGAAAAAAAAAAAAAAAAAAAAAAAAAAAAAACAGCTGATTTATACAACGCAGTTATTGTGTCAACAGTCTGTCAGTGTTTCAGAGAATTCATAGAGTACCTTTTTCAGTGTAGTAATAAACCTTATAATGTATATATTTTCTTGTTATGTATAAAATTTGCAACAAAACTGCTATCTTGGTTTTTTTTATATAGTGAAATAACTCTTACTAGCATAGTGTAAACTTTGAACAAAACTTGGGAAATTTTGATTTTTTACAATACAATCAAGGATAACATCAACAATACTCAAGGTAGGTAAACAAAAATATTTTTCTAATATAGCTTATTTTGTTTACTTTACATTGATATATAATACTTTAAGATTTTACTTATTTTTGTGTGTGCTCAACATTTTTCTACAAAACGCTGCAAAGTAGCTAAAAAAGGCTGGACATTAAGGAGTGGACGCTGGGAGGGTTAAAATTTATAATTTTTCTTCTATTTCTTCATGTGATAATTTTGTTTTCTTCTTTACTAGTTAATGTTTTTCACTTTGTAAAATTATTAGCTCTATCTGAAAACTTATTTATATGATTTTAGTACTCACATGAACAATCTTTGTGATAACAAAAGTATTTTAAACAATGTTTTCTTACTACAATAATCATTATAATTTATATATACAAACAATAAGTAAGAAAAATCTTTCCCTACAGTAAATATAATGTTTTACTCATAGAAACAAAATGTAAAACAAATCAGTAACCAATTTATTATTCTTTGTAAAATAGTAATATTTCATTCTTTTAGTTTGTTTTTGTTGTTAGTTTGTTACTTGGTATTGAGTAATTTGGCATAAATTTATTTAAAATGAATTTTGATATTACTCACATAGTTTATGAACAATGTAACATGAATTTAAAACAACGAGGGGCATATGTCTTTTCGTTTATTGAACAATTACAAGTGCAGTAGAATTGGAAATACACCCCCCCCCCCATACACGCACAGTGGTATTGACCCAACCATACACGCACAGTGGTATTAACCCACTCGCCTATCTATACATGTACAGTGGTATTGACCCACTCGCCCACCCAGAAACGTACAGTGGTATTGACCCACCCGTCCAACCATACACGCACAGTGGTATTAACCCAACCACACACGCACAGTGGTATTGACCCAACCATACACGTACAGTGGTATTGACCCACTCGCCCACCCATACATGTACAGTGGTATTGAAAATACATGTAGAGTGGTATTGACCCACCCGCCCACCCATACACATACAGTGGTATTGACTCACCCGCCCAACCATACACGCACAGTGGTATTGACCCAACCATACATGTACAGTGGTATTGACCCAACCATACACGCACAGTGGTATTGACCCAACCATACACGCACAGTAGTATTGACCCACTCGCCCACCCATACATGTACAGTGGTATTGACCCACCCGCCCACCCAAACACATACAGTGGTAATGACCCACCTGCCCACCCATACATGTACCACTGTATTGACCCACCCAACCACCCATACACGTACAGTCACAAACTGGAATTTGTGACAAAAAGCTCTACTGGAAAAATTTGTTCATATTTTGTACAACTTAACCAAAAAGACATGAACTATCCTAAAATGAAGATCCAGTAATGGATACATTTAATTTGTAAATTAAACCATCTACATCACCTTACTCATTGACACCATCGATGAATTCTCATGTGTACATATAAACTATTATAGTGTTACAATTTTTTCAAACTAGGTTAACTAAATATCTTTGGAACTTTTGAGGGCTTCTGAGAAGATATCTTAAAGTAAAAGTTCTCAAAAATAAAACCATATGGCATAAATGTTCAAGACACAGACTTGATGATACAGCAAAGAGATAAAGCTCAAGCATGTGTAATAAGTGTAAGGAGTTGGCAAGAACTAGGCTGCAAGGAGAAACGTCACGGTGATGGGGTTTAATGTTCAAATAGATGTTGGATAGTACAAGTAAACATCTCACAACAAAATTTAATACAATATAAGCACAAAATGCACAAATATTATGGTGATTTCGGTGAACCACGCTCACCTTCCTCAGACCAGAATCTTTGTGAATCCCTCTAAAAGAATCTTTGTGAATCCCTCTAAAAGAATCTTTGTGAATCCCTCTAAAAGAATCTTTGTGGTCCAAGGAGGGTGAGCGTGGTTCACCGAAATCGATCTCCATAATATTTGTGCATTTTGTGCTTATATTGTAATAAATTTATGTTTTGTGACATTTACTTGTACTGTATATGTACCAACACGTATTATGCTAATTAAAAAACTATTTTTATTAATTTCAAAATTTTAAAAACAGAGATTTATAATTTTGTTGTAAAGGTTTTCAACTAGTAAATCTGTTACTATACAAATAATTCTTATGATTAATTTTTTTGCCTAAAATATTAAATAAATTTTTTCCTCCGAATCCGACAGCACAATCCCTTATTTTAAAATGGATTGGATGCAAGTAAAGTACACCATTTTCATATTTATTTGGAAGTAACATGAAAAATAGTTTTAACCCTTCGGTGTGGAATAACTTTATAGAAACTTCATAGTTTGTTAAGGCAAAAATATGAATCGCTATTGATGTTGAAATAGACAAGACTCGTAGTGTAGTCAGGTACAAAGCCAAAGTAATCAGTCAGTAGGAATCCAGCTGCGGCTGATACTTTTTCAGTGGAACTGTAATAGAGGTAAGACGCAGTGGTGTTGGACTTACCATAAATGAACAATGTCCAGCTTGGAGGATGAATGTTGAAGAGATCAGTGTTTCTATTTGTATTGTATAGTGTTTCTAACAGTACATCTGAAAAAGTATTACAGTACTTAATTATTCATTTAAACACAGAATGCAACACTATTATAGTTGTACAGAACAACATATGTTTTGCAAATTGTTATTGATACCAAGAGGACAGGTATTTTTTTTTAATTGCTGTAATTTTTTATTTATCTAGGCTTAACAGTGGTGTAAAAAAGAAATTAAATAACTCAACCAAAAAACTGGATATTAAAATAATGGAACATGGAAGAATTTAGACATTACAATTAATGATCAGACAAAAAAAATAGTTCATATAAATAAAAACTCCTTGTCAAAGGGTTGCATGCAAATTTGAAACAATTTAACTGTTGGAGAGATACGTTCATCTACTATTATTGTATAGATAAATAAATGTTCAATACTGTCTACAGGATATTCTGCCCCTATGGATGTTTTTATTGAATTAAACAAATTGACAGCTGAAGGTGGCATATCACCGGAACATAACATCAACATCTGTATTGGTAAAGAATGGTACAGATACCCGTCTTCATTTTTCCTTCCTTCCAATAAGTAAGTACGTTTTATGTTTCTGCTTTTAACAAAGAACATTATTTTACTATAGTTTTGTGAGATTTTCATAAAAACGTTATGCAAAATAAGCCATAATTTTTGTATATGACTTAGTATAGACTTGTATAGACATAAGAGAATATGAGTTAGTCAGTACAACATAAAAATAACAAAGCCCAACAATAGAACAGCAAGACACTGCAAAGGACCAAGTTCTTAAGTAAATTCCTACCAAAGCTTGAAAATCATTTACTCTCCAGTATGTGTATAAAACATATACCATAATAACTTTACTAAATAAAATCAGCAACAGTATAACAAATAAAATAAATTACATTTTAACAAATTTAAAGCCATATTTGCTTGATATATTAAAAATTAGAATACAGGCAAACTAGAACACAGATCCTGCTTTGTTTGTATTGTGCGTATGACACAAATCTAGGGTTAAACCTTATGTTCCGTAAACAGTTGTGAAATGTTTTATGTTTTAAAATCAATTTTTACTGTGTGTATCTTGTAAATGATATATATATATATATTTTTTTTTTTCATCACTTTTAAGTGTCCTCACTTTATGCCTTTAAAAGATAATTGAAATTAAAACACACCATTAAGATTTTTAACCCTTATCGGGCTATTTACAGCTATATCCGTACCTATCAGTTTCTTCTGTAGCGGGCGAAATATGGATATATATCCCATCATCTTATAGAATTGCAGCCGTTTGACGGATATTTCCGTAAAACTGAAAACTTTACAATCAATGCAATTTGTTAGTTAGCGTCTAATTTTAAGTTTACTTATGTATTCAAATTATTTTTTAACAACATATAGATATGTTGATTTCTTTGTTGATTTCAAGAAAGCTTTTGATCTTGTTGATCATGAAATTCTTATTAACAAATTAGAATCCATCGGAATAAGAGGAATCGCTCTAAATTGGTTTTCTAGTTTTCTAGTGGGTAGAAAACAACAAGTAAAGATTGGTAACAATTACAGCTCAACTAAATTGGTCGAGAGTGGTGTGCCTCAAGGATCTGTAAGCTCAGCTGTATTGTTCCTCATATTTTTAAACGATCTTTTAAAATTGAATTTTCATGGAAAAATTAGTGCATTTGCCGATGACATTGCTCTCTTTTATTCCAATAAGAACGTAAATATCCTTGGTGAACATATAAACCAAGATCTGTTACTTTTACGAGAGTGGTGTTTAGCGAATAAAATGTTAGTAAATGTAAACAAAACAAAATATATTAATTTCGATTTTAATAGCTTCGATATACCTTCTCCTATTAAATTTCATTCTGAAGCCTGTGATTTAAGAAGATGTAACTGTCAGACCTTGTGCAAAGTAAACAGTTTTAAATATTTAGGCATTACTCTTGATGAAAAATTTACTTTCGAACCTCATATTACTATATTGCATAACAATTTAAGGGCATCCATTAGGAAGTTTTATTTCTTAAGAAATATTTGCAGCTCGGAATTATTAAGATCCCTTTATTTTGCTTTAATTCACTCAAAATTGCAATATGGACTGGTGTGCTGGGGTGGCACCTTTAAATATTTAATAGACAAATTAAGAATAACTCAAAACTATTTTTTGCGTATAATATTAAAAAAACGAAGAAGAGATAGTTCATTTCCTCTTTTTCAGCAATTAAATATCTTACCAGTCCAACATCTTTTCATTTTTAAAGTTTTAAGATTATTTTTTACTAGAAGTGGAAATTTGGGAAACAATTTATTACATTACAATACTCGATATGTTGCTAATCAAAATTTCCGGTTACCAAAGGTTAAAAAAGCAATTTTTCGTCACTCTTTTAGCTATTTGGGACCAAAATGTTTTAATCAACTGCCTATAAAAATAAAAAATATTTCAAACTTGAAATCATTTAGTAAAAACACAATTATTTGGCTTCTACTGAAAGATGAGATACACTTTGTTAATACAGTAGTCTAGTTGTTTATATAACAAGAAGTTTTTTTTAGTATTTTTAAATTTTATAATAAATTTTATCATTAATTAAGTTTATTTTTAAGATACCGCAGTGGCGACTTTTATTTTTGTTTTCTTGTAATGCTAGACTCTAGAATGATTAGTTTCTAAGCTATTAATTTTATGTTTATTCCTTTACTGGTCACACTACTAGTAATAGTGACCAGTTTAAATTTCCAACTATTATAATGTTACTTAAAACTGTCTTTATAAAATGGAAATAAATTATTATTATTATTATTATTATTATTATTATTATATTCTCACCTCTACTGCAGTTGTGGTGGCTGGCAGTCTAGTTTGCTGCACACAGCTGGTGCAACAATGAGGTGGGAAGTACATTGTGGCGGGAACTGCCGACTGACTATTTTCGTTAAGAGTTTTGGCGCAAATCTGTTTTGCGCCCTTCCCCCTCTACTTGAAGAGCTTAGTTGATCACTTAATGCGAAACATCATAGATTATTTTATGTTAGTATCGCTCGTGAGTGTGTGATTATTTAGAGAAATGTCATTCAACACGAATGATCCTTATTTTACAGAGGCTATAATAGAATTGTTGAATAAAAGTGGGTCGGAAAATAATTTTATTTCTATGGAAAGTGACAAAGAAACATGCAGTGATATTGATAATAATTCCAAACATAGTTTTGGTGACATGGACATCGAAATCAGTGGAATTGATATACTGTAAAATGGATCTAATAATTTGTCAATGTAAATGTACTAGATATTGATAACGAAGACTTGTTGGTGAGTGAAAATATAGTTTAACATGAAACCTGTAGGCCTACAGAACAAATAAGTGAAAGTGGAGTGAGTGATAAAGAAAAGGCCAGTTCTTAATGTACAAATTGTGGAAGTGTTCCTGAGGTGTGCAGCAGAGAAAGAACTATTGCAGGGGAAGAGGACAGCAGAGGTGAAGTTTTCTTGCAGAATGAGATCGACAGTATATAGATGTAACAGATAATGATCCAGGCTGTGTAAGTACAATAACGCTTCGTAATATAAAACCTGGAGTAAACCTACCTTGTTCATTTGATATAAACACAAAGTCAATTGAGTATTTCAACTTTTTTTTAACGATTACGTGATAAAAAAAACTTTACTGAAACTAATTTTTATGCAAACAATAGAAAAGATGAAAATCAAAGTCCAAAAATTCGATTATATAAATGGGAAAATATTACAAACGTAGAACTTAAAGCTGCCCTTGGTGTAATTTTGAACGTGGGACTACACCTATTACCTGATCTAAAAGATTATTTTTCTGTTAAGTGGGTAAATAGAATGCCCTTTTTTCCCAGAAGTATTCAGCAGAGATCGTTTTTATTGATATTCTGAAACTTTCATTTCAGTCACATTGAAGGAAATGATCGTGCTGTAAAGATAAGAGATGTTATGAATCACATAATAATAGGGGTACTCGAAGCTTTGAGTATTTTACTGTTTTCCTGGAAAGCTTCTACTGTCAACTAAATCACTAAAACTATCGTGGTCTTTAGGAGTTGACCGTGTCAAATTCTGTACATTATGTACAACGGCTGATGCCAACGTTTCGGCCTCATAGTAGAGTGCCAGCCTCGTAGTAGAGTGCCATCCTCAGGGTGAGTGACACACTAAGTGGTAGCTGAACGCTGAACTGTAAGTGTGATTGGCCATGCTAGGTCTGGGCCGGAGGTTATATAGGGTGGTGTGGCCTGCTTCTGGAACTTTCTGGAGTGGGCTGTTCTGCCGCTCGTACCTTCCAGACCATTCTACGCTGCCTTCCTTTCTATTCCGCGTGGCTGTGGAATCTTCCACACTTCTCCATGCCAGTAGCTTGCTTACTACAGGTAACCAAGTGTTACTGAGTTCAAATGGTCTTTGTTAAAATTATTGTTATGCTTTTTTATCTCTGTTTTAGAGGCCATAGAGATAAAGAAGCATAAAACTAATTTCAACAATGACCAAGGTTTTGAACTCATTAACACTTGGTTACCTATAGTAAGTAAGCTACCGGCATGGAGAAGTGTGGAAGATTCCACAGCCACACAAAATATAAAGGAAGGCAGCATAGAAGGGTCTGGAAGGTACAAGAGACAGAACAGCCCACTCTGGAAAATTCCAGAAGCAGTCCGCCCCACCCTATTTAGCCTCTGGCCCAGACCTAGCATGGCCAGTCATACTCAAAGTTCAGCATTCAGCTACCACTAGTGCATGTCATTCACCCTGAGGATGGCATTCTACTACAAGATCGAAACGTCGACACCTGCCGTTGTACATAATGTACAGAATTCGACATGGTCAACTCCTGAAGACCACGATTGTTTTAGTGAGTATTTTACTACTCAAAGACTAACTAAAGACCCTTCAAATCTCCCATCTGTGTATCACGTCTTTGTTGACAGGTATTATAAAAGTTCACAACCAGCTCAAGAGCTCCTTAATTTAAATATGTATGTAACTGGAACTGTTTTGGGAATTAGTAAGTTAATGCCTACACTTAGTAAAAAATTAACCATTGGAGAGATTGATAGCCGTAGAAAAAACAAAATGGTTGTGGTGTTCTGGAAGGACAAGAGGCTAGTGACTGCTTTAACTACTAACCACTTAGTTGATAAAGCCCATATATTAGAAGTGCCAAGAAAATATCCAAATGCTTCACCAGTTTCGAAGCCACAAGTAGGTCATTACCTCCACTAAAAAATGGGTGGAGTGGATCGCCCTGACCATTTTATTTCAAATCATCAATTTATGAGGAATTGTAAAAAATGGTATTGCTTGCTATTCTTCTGGTTATTGGAGGTGGCTATAGTAAATGCGTATTTACTTTGTAAGATGGTTGGTTCAGGAAGAAAACAATAAAACTCCAGTGAGTCACAAGCAGTTCAGACTTAGTTTAATTGAAGACTTGGTAAGAGTGCAAGTTTCATTTACAGTTCAAAATGAAAAAAGAAAACGTGGATGACTAAAGAAAAATTTATTTCAAATGTTGGATGGACGACTTCATCTTCTAGGGAAGAAAGAGAAGGGTTCACGCAAGTGTCTCGTTTGCTCTAAGATGAAACTGAGGAAAGAAACTGTATATTATTGTAAAACTTGTCCTGATCAGCCGTTTCTCTATCCAGACATATGCTATGAGATATATCACACTGAGCATGATTAATTTTTAAAGGAAATAGAATAAATATATCACTTTATATTTTTGGTGTTGAATATATATTTTTTTCAGTTTTGTGACAATCCTCTAAAGGCTATTGTATTCATAGATACCATAATTTATACATATACTGATTATTTACTATATTGCAATTATAGGTATATTTTTGTTTTGTTTCCGGTCGTATTACAGATATATCAGTCTTTCATAAGTTATTTATGGACAAAAGTCAGATATACTTGCTATATTATTTGCTATAAAACCTTAGGAAAAAATTATTTTCATTTAAACTCAGTGCTTTTCTTAGTTACTATTTATACTTTTGCTAAAATACATACAAAATCAAACATTTATTTTTTCATCCCAATACCCAAATAAATGTTCATTATGCATAGTATAAATTCAACTCTGTAAGGGTTAACTTACATCTTTTATTTTAGCTGGCAGTTGCAGTTCCTTCAGTCAGAATTTCGAGGTCAGCTTCCTCAACCATTTAGTGACTTAGAGAACGGAACAATGATAATCCCTGACAGTATGAATGATGCTAATCTAGAAGAAACTTCTCGCTATGTGAGTTAGCATCCTACTAATTTAAAATAAAACATGTGATTATTTTATTGTTAACAAAATATGGTTTAAGTTAAAAGGTGAATTAAGAGCCAACAACAAATTCAATTAAATTGAAATATATTTATTACTTGCAAAAAAATACAATTTATACGAGTAGTTTATATTTGTCTCTCTAGCTCAAGGCTAATTGAGAGAAAAACTATAATATTTTCTTTACAATTATATGTGAAACATATATTTATACATATAATTATAGTACACTTTTTTTGTTGGGAACTTCCTTAAATCAAAAACAATATAACAATAAATCAGATAATAATAATTATACAAATTTTAAATAAATAACATATCAAACAGTGGGATAAATGTAACATTGGACTCTTATATATACAACAAAATAACTCAATAAAATCTTTAGAATCAACAAAAAACAAAAACAACAAGAAACCAATTTTAAATCCTAAAATTTACAAACACAATTATACTAAAAAAAATGATTAAGTACGTGAAATAATTTAATAAAAAATAAATCATACCAATATTTTTTATCATTCAAAGACACAAAAACAAAATCTTAAACTAAAGGTTAATTTGAAAAAGGTTTGCTATCTTACTGATTCATAGTTTCTTGTGGGTAGGCCGATTTCACCCAATGTGTAACAAATGGACCTGTACAGTATGGTAAGGTCAACTTTCACATTTCAATATTTGTTCGTTCATGAATGTACTTATTTCATTAGTGCTCTCAGTGCTACACCAGCTTGCTTTATATATTAATGTTTCACTGTTTAACCACGTTCACCTATTGTTTATTTAATATTATTATTTTTAACAGGAAAACCCTAAATTTGTATTTTTTTAACTATCAGGTTAAAAATTTTTGTGGTGAGTGCTGTGAAAATTATGCTTTTCGCCATCCGTCAGTTCCAGAGTCAAATAGATTTCGACTCTGGAACTGACTAATAGAACTCTTTGGAGAATAGTAATGTTTATAAATCTTATGATAAGAATAACTTTCTAGTGTGGATTGCAGGAACCAACAACGTGGCTAATAACCAGTTCAAAGGACAGCAGTTGGCAATAAATGCAATGATGGAGTTTTTAGAAGAAAAAGCATGCAGTTATCTCTATACAAATTTGTTCATTTTGTTTTATTAGCCTCCAGAACTGTTATATTATAGAAATAATACTGGTTAAATTACCTTTTTTCCTGTCATAGATGAAGCTCTATGCTTCGAAATGTACATAGCAGATTATGTTTGAAGAACTGTTGACAGGAAAAAAGGTAATTTAACCAGTATCATTTCTATACAAATTTGATTTTGACAACAATCCCGGAATGTTTTGATGTGCAGAAATACTCAAGAGAGAATAAAATGATTGATGAACTAAATCATTTTTTACGGATCCTTGTCAGCAGATACCCACATCTAAAGCTCCTGGATCTTCACCATACTACAGAGAAAGCACCACACAACACACTGACTACACATTTCTAGAAGGGGAAAAAGATTTGTTGCATCTCTGTTACGGGACATTATTCTTCCAAGAACCATCAGAGAAGAAGTAAACCCTCAAGAAGAACATACTTCACAAGCCACTCAGAAGTGTGTAGATGGGACATTGGCTACACCAAAGACCTCCAACTTCTATGGTGAAATGTCTCCAAGATCCCTATTGTTCAGTGATGTTACCAGACTGGCGCCAGGTACCGAACTTGGTGAGAATAGTATGCACTGTGTTCCTCACCCTGGCCTTGTATCTACAAACCAATGGTCAGCGACTAGTACTGGTCCTCCCTCTACATCTGGGAATCCGTCTCTGCCACAGCACTCCACATGTCACTCTTTCACATCCAGGGACTTCCCGCCTTTGCCACAACATTTCATAGCAATCTCTCCACAAAGATCGCAGCGGGGTGAATTAAATTCTAGTTTCAGTGGGTGTCAAGTGAAGAAAGTCAATTTTTTTAGGAAGCAATCTAGCACCTGTACAAGTCCTCAAAGTGTAATTGAGGAAAAGTCTTTCAATGTTATAAAATGTATGGTTATAAATTGTCAATCAATAAGAAATAAGCTGGATGAATTATCAGAAGCTTTAGAAGATTTTAAGTGCAACATAGTGTTTTTAAGTGAGCATTGGCTCAACAAGGAGGAAATGTCTTTATATATTCCAAACAATTTTAAACTAGGATCCTGTTATTGTAGACTCTTAGATCCTCATGGAGGATCAGCCATTTTTATCAATCAAAATATAAATTTTGATATAATTGATGTATCAAACTTAGTACAAGCTGAGATACTTGAAGCTTCTTGTATTTTTATACAGGATCTTAATATTGTATTGACATCTGTATATAGGACTCCTGGTTCAAATGGTAACATGTTTTGTACAGCTCTTGATAAGCTTTTAAATATCATCTCTTGTAAAAAGTCAAACTGTACAATTTTAATTGGTGGTGACTTTAATGTAAATATTCAAAAAAAGGATGCACTAACTGATTTGTTTCTGAATATTTAAAATCTTATGATTTATATTGTGTAAATAAAAATCCCACAAGGGGCAAAAGTTGTCTTGACAACATTGCAACAAATATCAACCAATACCACTATAGACAAATGTTGTGGAACTACAAACTTTCTGATCATGAAATATTGTGTTTCGAGTTTCTTACGGCTAAGTCAATCAATATGCTCTAAGTTTAATGAAGTATCTTCTAGGAAATTAGATGAAAATAGCCTTTTGAGTGTGTCACATAATCTTTTTCATGTTCAGTGGGGTTCACTTTATAGTATTTCTAGTGTAGATGATGCTTTTGAATATTTTCTAAAAACCTTTTTAGATGTTTACAATCAGTGTTGCACCAGACGGACAAAGAGAGTTAGTGAAAGATTGAAAAGAAAGGGTGCTCCTTGGTTTGATAAAGCACTGCAAAATAAAAAGAATACTCTCATACTTATGAAAGATGTTTTAAAAATACCATTGTATACAATAATCCTCATGCAAAGTTAATATTAAATAACTATAGAAAAATGTACAGTGCTAGTATAAAACATGCAAAAGTAAAATATAATGAAGAATTTATTAAAAACTCAAAAAACAAATGCTCGGTGGCTTGGCGTGTAATAAAATCAGAATCTGGTATGTTGAAGTACAAAAAGGATCCACCACCACCTTTTACAGCTGCTCAATTTAATGATTGGAACTCAGACTTTGGGGAGCAACTGTTAGCTAAATTTTCCAACCAGTATTCCAATGGTAAATTCACCAAATTCATGGAATGTCTGGGTAGTTTTCCCAATGTTCTGGATTTTGAGCCCTTTTCAGTTCCAAGTTTGTATAAGATCGTAAAGGCATTGTCCTCCTCAAAAAGTGAGGATATTTACGGTGTATCAAATCATGTTTTGAAGTGTATAGATTCTGCAATCCTAGAACCCTTGTCTTATTTGTTAAGTCTCTCACTGAGTCAAGGTTATTTTCCAGATTGCCTTAAGGTTTCTAAAATGATTCCGTTGCATAAAAAAGGAGATAGAAATGGCATTTCCAATTACCGACCCATTTCCATGGTTCAAGTGTTTTCGAAGGTACAGTAGAGTCTCGTAAAATCGACACAATGTGGACTTAAAGGGTGTCAAGTTTTAAGAATGTCGTGTGTGCCGGAATTCAATGTAAAAATCAATCAAAACACAAACTTGTTTGCAAAAGTGTTTAATATTTACAATTTAAACTATTTACATCAATATAACAGGTCTATAATGTTGTTTCTTGTTTTAATGCTGTTATAAAATAGGCTACATATTAACTAAAAGCATACTAATGTTTATTTGAAAAAGTTGAAAAGTCACAATCAATAATGACGTTAATAAAAGATTAAATAGAATAAAAGTACAGTAAATATATCAATAAACTAAAATCGAATACTAGACCGTAATACTGTACTATAAATACATAATGCACTTATGTAGCCTAAACACTTACTTGATAAAAGTTGTATGCAAAATGTCATTGTGAGGGGAAGAAACGTGTAATTTTGGACTGCTTCTCCGATTGAGATCTGCGATGCGCTGCATCATCTTGTAATCTTCTTAAAAACAAGATGTCTGCTGCTGATGCGCCATGCTGCTCAAAGTACCGCAGCGCTCCCTCCACAGCCTGAAGTCCATCACTGTGACTCATCTTCTCTTCAGCAACATCATCGCCATCTTCATCTTCGGAACCATCTTCAATTCGATCTTTTTCAGTCACAGCCAAAACAATTTCACTGTCTCCTAAAAGCTCACTGTTTCCATCCTCTTGCATCCAATTCTCCACATTCTCTTCTGTTGCTTCTTCAGCGCCCGGGACCCTCCTCAACAAATCCACCAAGTTCAAGTCGCCTTCAGAATCTTTTTTTTCTTCAAACTCATTTCCCGCATGATCAAGCAGCTTTCTCCATGAACGGACAAGGGTCATGGCTGGAACTTCCTCCCAACAACATTGAGAAATCCAACCAACAACATCCAGTAAATCAATTTTCTTCAGTTTGTGAATCACATCCATTCCTCCATCAATGGCTTGGATTATAGATGAGAGAAGCTTCCGTCTGTATATTTTCTTTACTGTTTGTAAAACACCCTGATCCATTGGTTGACATAAAGATGTCACATTTGGTGGAAGAAATAGTGCTTTTATTTCACCATTTTGCAAGTGTTCAACATCAGGATGAGTTGAAGCATTGTCGAGCACCAAGAGCGCTTTCCTGGGAAGACCTTTTTGTTTTAAAAATTTTTTTACGGAAGGGACAAACTGTTGAGAAAACCACTGCTGAAACGTATATACATCCATCCACGCACTTTTTTGGTTTCTATACCACACAGGAAGGTCATAGCTGTCATCAGAGGATTTTTTTACATTTTTAAAAGGACGAGGGTTTTTAGATTTACCAATCAGGCAGAGTTTCAGATTGTGTTCCCCAGTCACATTACTGCACGCCAAAATTGTCAGTCTTTCTTTACTCCTCTTGTATCCTGGAGCAGATTTTTCGTGCAGTGATGCAAGTGTCTGTGTAGGAAGCGCTTTTATGTACAGACCACTTTCATCACAATTGTAAACTTGGTCACCACTCAAACCTTCTTTCTCAATCAAACTGTGTAACCTCTTTTTGAATTCATTTACACTCTCGATTTCTGCAGAAAGTTTTTCCCCACATATGTTGAGTTGCCTGACACCATACCGCTTCTTCCATCGGTCAAGCCAACCAGTGCTTGCAGTGAAACCAGGTTCGCCCTCCTTAAACTCTTCATAAAACTTGAGGGCTTTTTCTTGAAGCAAAGGGCCTGAAATAGGAGTTCCGCTTTCTCTGTGACTCCGAAACCACAAATAAAGAGCCTCGCTAACTTTTTCATATTCTCCTCCTTTCATATTTTTCCTCCCTTTTACAGATTCACTGCACAGTCTTTTTGAGCACCACAACTCAATGTTCGATCTGTTTTTCTTCCAGCCCAACAATGTTGTTCTCCCAACACCTAGCTCCAACATTATTTTATTGACACTTTCACCCTTATCTAATCTCTTCAAAGCTTCAAACTTCATCTCCATTGACACGTTAAGCTGTTTTCTTTTCTTTTGCGATGCCATAGTCACGTAATCACTGCACTGTAAATTTCAAACTAAAAAATATTACTTAAAAATAAAACGCGAAACTGCACTATATAAACACAATAGGCCACCAAAACACAGTCATAATGAACAACACAACGCCAAGACGAACGGAACAGAACTGAGTTGACTGACATGCGGAAGGGACGAGACATTGGCCAGGCAGAGGGATGACAAAAGCTGTGACAGGTGACACTAACATTGGAACGTGCTAGCTAACAATAGAGAGGTCATTTCACTTTTGTTTACTCCCTTTTCACACCTCGTTCACCCCCGGCCTCTCGACGGCGGGCAACGAGCGATGACAGGGGTTGATTTATTTGTTACCCGAGCGTGTCGAGTTATACGGAATGTCGAGTTTTCGGGACTTTACTGTATTGGAATTATGTGCAAGATCTCAGCTTTTTCAGCATTTTGACAAGTATGGTATTTTAACTAAAAATCAGTTTGGCTTTATTCCTCAATCCTCTACGATCAAAGCTCTTGAGTGTATTGTGACAGAGATTTTGACATCTTTTGAGGCCGGTGAGCATCTAGGATTGGCCATGGTTGATTTGAAGAAGGCCTTTGACAGTGTTCCTCATAAGATTCTCTTGGAAAAACTGAGCTACTATGGAGTTCAAAATAAAGCTCTTAAATTTTTTGAAACTTTTGTGGAAGGCAGCAAATCGTAGTATTAGATAATCAAACGTCAAATGCCAGGGAAGTATACACTGGAATCCCTCAAGGATCAGTTTTGGGACCCTTTCTTTTCGTCATATTCATAAATGATCTGCCCAAAAATATGATCTGTAAAACTATTCTGTATGCAGATGACACCTCTTTTATAATTTCAGGTAAAAATTTTGAAACAGTTGCAGTAGGTATTGAAAGGGCAATTAGGGATTCTGCATTATGGCTTGAGGCCAATTGTTTGGAAGTTAATGAAGATAAAACTGAAATCATAAATTTCACCTTAAGTAGGACCTCACGAGATCATCAGAATCCAATTCTACTATTAGGTATTTACCTAGAATTGACATTATCATGGGAATTCCATACTGGGTCCGTAGTCTCTAAATTATCCCGTACTTACTATTTGCTTCGAAAATTTAAGGGCTCTGTTTCTCAAAAAATGTTAGTTATGGCCTACTTCAGCTTCTTCCATTGTCACCTGCTGTATGGAAATATGTTTTGGGGAAATAGTACTGGTGCGGCCCAGGTTCTCCTATGGCAAAAAAAAGCATTGCGTATTATGGCAGGTGTTTCAAAAAGAGAGAGCTGTAAGCCCTTATTCATACATTTTTCTATTTTGACAGTTAAAAGCATTTTTATCTTCCAAAACATTTTATATGTTAAAGAAAATCTAAATAAATTCTCTTCCAGAAGCGCCATTCATGATTATGCAACCAGACAGTCGCAAGACCTTGTCATTACTAGACCTAGATTACAAAAGTTTGCCAACAGTCATAAATACCTGCAGATCAAAATGTTTAACAAATTGCCTGAGCATTTTCGTAATTTAGATATTAATATTTTCAAATGACAATTAAATAGTATTTTGGTTGACAACGCTTTTTATTCATTGGATGAATTTTTTTAATTTAGATTTATTTAGATATAGTAATGTAGTAGAATTATCATGTTGCATTTTACAGGAATATGTCTCTTGATTCATTTATACTGTAAAGAAATATAGTATAGAATATTGACGATGTCTATTATACATTGTAATATGTTTTGAATGACAAATAAACATATTTCTATTTCTACTATTTAACTGGTTAAACTCATTCATTATACTACTCTAAATACTACTTTAACAAAGGAAGAATAGTGTACATTCATTTCAAAATATGTTAAAATTCATTGCATAAAATTGAATTTATCTCAAATACATTTTGTTATATAATCATTCCAAAAGTAATTATAATTTGCAATGTTGAATTTTTTCTGACAGTATTGTTAAAATGTAAAATTAAACACTGGGTAATCTTTAATTTTCTAGTACTATAATTTAGTTCGCTACTACCGAACCTTAAATTAATTTGAATTGATCAACAAAGTATTAGAATTAATTTGTTAGAGCTATGAACAATGTATGCTAAATAAGCTGCTTGAGTGTTCCATAATTCATTTTAACAATCAAAATTCCATCTTATTTGATTTTTTAAATCAGTCATTTTAGCCAATGACATCACATTTCAAATTTTAAAAATCCATCCTCAGACCCTCTGTTGATTAGATGTTATGCTTTGTCTTTATTTAGTTTACTTAAATCATACATGACACAAACAGCATTAGTTCACAATCGGTACAAAACATGTATTAAAAGTTATCATCAAAACAAAAAAAACATGCAGACAGGCACATATCCAAAAATAACTCACACTTGCTCAATGACGAAATACAATTTGCATTCAACATATTTTTCAACTCTTACATAAAACATGGTAAAAGGTTACAGCTGATTTTTATACAAGAAATTAAGTGAAAAATGGTTTATTTAATGAGGAAAAGTTAGGACCACTAGGTCCTTTCATACACTTAACCTCCCATAAAGAGTTGAGAGAGATTGATGAACGTCTTGTACTCCAGTTTGTCGCTTGAATACAGACCAGATCGGTGTTTTTAATAGGGGTGTGTGATGCGTTGAAAAGCATTGAAAAATCGATGCAATTCGATTCATTGCATTGAATCGACAAATTGATTCATGACTAGTCAAAATGTTGGTGCTGTGATAGTACCACGATGCAATATCGATGTCATATTTATTTTGAATTAACGTGCCAAAATTATGAATTATTAAGAAAAAGTTCTTTTTTAATCTGTAATATTTATTGGTGCGTCTTATAGAACTACTACTTTGATGTTTCAAATAAAATATTTTACAATAAAATTGTTGTAAAATGATTATTACTCGAATTTGTTTTGTTTCGAGTGGACAGTTATGACCGCATCTTATTATATCAGGTCAAATCTTATTATATCGCGATAACGAATACAGAGTTCGATCGGGAGATAACTCGTACTGATATGAACATGATAAAAGTCTATCAAGCAATTCGTATGGTTCTTGTAATTTACGTGCGTGCTGTGTACCACGAATCAGTAGAAAATTCTCATTCAGACGGTCCATTTATTTCAGTTAGTCAGCAATTATTTTGTTGCATAGATAATTGGAATAGTGAAATAAATTATGTCTTCAACTGTGTTTTCGAATTTTGCTGATAACAATCAGAATATTGCAGATAACAGTTCATTTGTTATCGTGACTTTTGTTATTACTTCCTTTCTGAAGGGTACCTGGCCTATCCATCCTTTTAACAAAAAATGTCCCAATCAAAGAGTATTATCTTGTTTCCTTTTATAAATTCAAACTTGTTGCATTTTTAACAATAATTCACGTTCGTCGATTTCGATTCAGTTAGTTTGTGGGCATCTTCTAAAATACTTTACTCAAGATTATTTGCATTTAAAAAAGTATAATTAAACATTTGTTATTAAAAAAATTCTATCAACATATTTTCAACCATTTTATGGAAAGTATTTTAAATTAGAATTAATATAAAAACTATCTATTAATGTATTGAATAAATTACATTTTTATTGCATTTGTTGATATTGTTTTATTAATTTTAATATATTGTTTGTCATGTGTGGTTTTAATAAACTCAACAAAGGCAAAGCAAAACA
Organism: Stictocephala bisonia; assembly: GCA_035578905.1. NCBI lineage: Eukaryota > Metazoa > Arthropoda > Insecta > Hemiptera > Membracidae > Stictocephala > Stictocephala bisonia. The sequence continues at coordinate 64,369 of JAQJVL010001643.1, read as the reverse complement.
GGTAATCTACTAGGGACCTGAGGATGGAGTTTCTTTATGTGGACAGATTGACTGAAGCATATAAGTAATTATTTTATTTGCTGTTTTAAACTGATTCTGTTAATTTGAAACAAAATAATTTATTTTGCAGTTTGATTCATCCGGCTGCCATTTTATCATAGACTTGGACACGGGAAAGGAGACTGACAGGGAACCTAATTATTCCTCCCAGACCGATAAATGGACTATAATTAAGTCTGTACCTTTCCTCGATGCTTCAAGGTAAATATATTTTAAAACATTTTCTTCCTATTGTGGGAGTTAGATTGAACACATCAGATGATGTTTTTGAGGTAGCTACTCAGTGTGAAAGTCAGCTGAGCTAGCTATCAGAAAATTGAAGAGTTATTAACCTTTAATTACCCACGCGGGGTGTTTGAAACAGCCTGTACAAAATGTAGCATATAATAATAATTACTTTACTTTTTTAGAAATTGAGTTTTTATAATTAACGCCTAACTAGTTGTGTACCATTTAAATAATTAAATAAAATTATTTACACTAATAAAAAATAAATAAATTGCAAAAGTATGAAAATTTTTTACAAAATAGAATCAACATTATATTTTATACAAAAATAACTTTTGAAAATGTTGTTTTCTTTTGTTTTATATCATATAAGTTAAATTTTGTTCTACAATCCAATTTTTAAATATATTTTCATTTGGTACGTAAATGCTTCTCAAACAATGATACTAGTACCCACGTGGGGTGACACGGACACCCCAGACAACTTTGATAGCACGTGACAGATCAATAACAAACTAACAAAAACTGGTTTGGCATGACTCTCAGGCTGTAAGGAAGGTACTGAAAGGATGGGCAGGTTAGCCAACTCCTACTTTGAATAACAATAAAATTTCCTAAGGACACCCTGTGCGGATACTTAAGGGTTGATAGCTGGGCAATAACAATAATTGGAATTTACAAGATGTGCAAGGTTGAGTAACTATTGGCTATGCTGAATGTGTGCACTAATGACACTATCAGCTCAGATGACTCTGCACTCACAGTAAATGTAACTATATTATCTGTTCACTTTTGTGATTTTACTATAAAATACTAAATTGTTTTATTTTTATTTGAGTCCTAAAAGGAAGAGAGTTAACGTTTCTCTTCAAATGAAATTAAATCAACCAGTGTTTTGCTGCCAAGTACAACATAAATACTTAGGTCAATATTTATTTCTGTTTTTTGTTAGAATTATTTATAACATTTTTGTGAAAAGCATTTCTTGTTTGTTTGTTTTTTTCCTTGTGCTTTAAGGTATTCTTGTTCTAATTTGGCTGCTAATTATTGGTCTATCTTATCTATCTAATTTGCTTATGTATATATTTTATATTTCTTTTTGTATTTCAGATCACACAAGCTATTAAGAGCATTTTACATACCCTTCCTCTGGGAACAACACTGCCAATTCTCAAACTACAATTTGCTGAAGGCAAAGAGACAAATTCGACCAAACCAGAGTAAAACTTTGTGAATCGTTGCACAGAACTGGTGAAGTTTTGAAGATGTTTTATAAGAAAGTCGAAGCCTTTAGAGAAGTCTGAGAATGAAGTCAAACGACACATTCCTTTAGCTGAACCTGTATATAAGCCTAGAACTTTTAGTAAAATTTTGCTAGTCAAGAATCGTACCTATTAATATAATTACAAGGACTGATTGATAAAAAAATTAACAGAGACCAATTCAAGTAGAGTGATTAGAAAAATTTATTGTTTAGTTTCTATAAATTAAAGTCTTTTCCAACATAGAATTGTATATTTGTTAAAAGTAAATTAAAAAAGCAGTGATGGCTAAATTATAAATTAAATAGCTATATTTGTAATATTGTTATATTTATAAAGTTATTTTCGAGATTTTAAACCTGGCCCAAGCCTTTGAACTGATGTGTTATGTATAAAAGTAGCATTAGTTGGGCACTAGCTTCATTCCTTCGCAAATCCCTCTGACAAATCAAGGGAGAAAGGATGGTAAATGTGTTTTACCAAAATCGATCTCCATGTAAATTTTGTACTTATATTGTAGGACATTTGTGTAGTGTGACGTTCACTTGTTTTGCATTGAATATTTTTAAAAGTTCAAATATATTTATCATAAATCTATATGAAATGTATTAATTTTATTCCAAATAGATAAAAAAGAGCTGGTAATGAAAAATAGAGTATTAATTAGAGTATGCACTAGTCATCTCAAGCTAGAAAGTACTGATAACACAGGTAATGTGCTTGTTTGACATATCTCAACTATGCTCACCACTGATTCTTTGACAAGACAAGACAGCAACAGATATACTTTTTATTGCAATGTTCTGATAATTGTTAATGTAAGACGGCACAAATTCAATTTATTCCTCTTAATATGTGCTACACACATTAAGCACAACACCCACTCTACTAGAAATTTGTGGGCTGACTATCGGCTAGCAATGACTAGATTGTAAAAAGATAAAAAATACTCAATACAGCTAAAAGTTTCTAAATGTCACATATATAGTTATTTTATTAGTTGCCTAAATTCATATAACTGCAAGAATGTGCATATTGAACAATTATCTTTTTATTAAAGAAATTTAAATATAAAATGTTAAAATTAGTAAATTAGAGAGATAGGACATCAGCAAACTTACCTTTCCTGGCCTAGTGCCCTTTAACCTAACCTAAAAATGTTAAAATTATAATTATCAACTTATGTTTTATATCACAATGCAAATATAAAATAAATGTATCAGTCAAGTTACATTCAATAGTTATAAGTGAGTCTTGGCTACATTAAAAATGTTAACAAATAATAAAAAAAAAAAAATAATTGTATCAGTATCAATACATCTGAATTGAAAATGAATGAAAGATATTGTGATTCCGTCAAGGGTTAAGTCACTTGACAGCTGCTAAATTGAATATTCAAATTACTGAATTGGTATCATTCCAATGTATTTGTCTAAATGAGTAGCTATTGATTCTCACAGATAGCAAAATATTAAATATTGGCCACACATGATATTTCCTAAATTCTGGAATCTGCCTATAGAGTCCAGTTTTGGACCGCCAGTACATTAGGATCAAATTCCACTTATTGTTTGTAAAGACAATATTAATATAAATATTTGGAGATTTCCAATGCTTTGAGTGTTTAAGAAACAAACACAACGATTTGACAGATATAACAAACTCCTGCCGTCTTCAGGTATACTTACTAACTTAGCCTACATCTAAAACAAATTATTTTCTTTTTTTCTTAACCCATACCAAATCAGAAAAGACTTAATACTACATGCTAGATACTAAAGATTACTGTTGAAAGTCAAAAGTTCTTAAAAACTATCACACATAACATAATTATACAAAATATAATACATAATATGAAATACAAAAGAAATGCAAAATATGAAATCAGTCAACAAAACACAGAGCAAGTTATTAAATAAACCAAATACTCAATGGTCTATTTAATAACTTACTCTGTGTTTTGTTGACTGATTTCATATTTTTTATTTCATATTGTGTATTATATTTTGTTTATGTGTAATAGTTTTTTGAGAACTTTTGATTTTCAACAGTAATCTTTAGTATCTAGCATGCAGTATTAAGTCTTTTCTGATTTAGTATACGTTAAGAAAAAAAAATTGTTTTAGATGTAGGTTAAAAGTTAGTAAGTACACCTGAAGACGGCAGGAGTTTGTTATATCTGTCGAAACGTTGTGTTTGTTTCTTAAACACTTAAAGAATTGGAAATCTCCAAATATTATCTATATATCATGAACAATCCAATGCTAATAAATAACTTTCAAACAACAAATAATTACAGTTTTTACATCAAAGTTCACCATAACCCATCAACGATAGCTGTATCTGTAGTTTTAGCTTGAATTCAGCACATTCCTTAAACAATACAAGTGCCACTAATTCTTAGCTTGTATTCGGCAGTTGTCATCAATGATAGCAGTGCCTGTAAATTTTAATTTGGAGTTTAGCAAAGCCCATCAACGATAGGAGTGCCTGTTACTTTTAGCTTTAGTTCAGCTCAGCTAATCAGTGATGACATTGTCGGTAATTTTAGCTTGAGTTCAGCTCTGCCAATCAAGGATAGCATGTTCTGTAGTTTTTGTCATGAGTTTAGCATAAGCCATTGATAGTTGCAGTGTATGTATTTGATAAACCCTAAGTTTAAATTAGAAAAATTCAAATGAATCTTATAGGATTCAAATGAAAACTATTAGAATAAAACATATTTAGATAAAAGATCCAGTTCTACATTTTTTATGACTCTTAATTGTGATTTTAAGTTGTATATGCTATAAAATTTATTGTAGAGTGTTACTGGGCATTGTCAATCATAGTTCATTCTTCTTTTTATTTAAATATAGTATTTTTTTACCAGCCACCACTGTTTAGTACGAACTGGAATGGCCATTGGAATAATATAGGCAGTTTTTTAATTATTGACATAGTTTTTTCCTATTGAGAAGTAGAGGAAAAATTACATTATTAAACTATAATCAATGAAAAAATAAATATAAAGAAAATAATTGGACAATATTATTAATAGGTCCTGTCTAATGTGCATTGGTAGCATATGTTTAATTTATTACATACATCAGGTTAAAATCCTTCTCGAAAAGAGTGTTAAAAATGGCAGTAGACTCCTCATACAAACTCTTGCTTAAGAGATCTGAACCTTTGACTCAACAAGGAGATAGTTGTTGCATTAACCCTCCACGACGGGGCGGAATGCCAAAAAAGAAAGAAGATACTAACAACAACGAAAACAAGTAAATTCCACAAAAAAGCAAAATATTTCATTCCAGATTGAGCCTCACCAAGTAGTCATCATTATACATTTTTTACTCTATAGCTGGAAATAAATGTTTTGTAAAGGTGTTGCAATAATAAATAATATGCATATCAAGATCAAATGTATTCATAGAAGAATATTGTTGTAATAGTAGTCTCTATAAGTGCTCTCTTTGTCTATTTGTATACAGTCTGGATCTTGTACTTTTACTTATGTTGAAAAATGGCATACCATTTTACATAGTCATAAGTACTGGCATGGGTTTGTACAAAATACCTGTTTACTTTAACAAAGGACATTTTTTAGGATAATTTCATTAATATTTAGTGCACCAGAATTATGTAAGTGTTTTATAGAAAGCTGTAACTGCTTATTTTGCATTAAAATAAGACTATTCTGTATTAATTATTCATACAAAGTTTTATTCTCGTAATGTATATATATGAGTTAAAAAGAGCAAAATTACTAGGTCTACAAAAGTATTATCATTGATTATAAATCAATGGTATTACGAGGTATAGTCAAAACGTTCCAGGAATTGGTTGAAATATGTTTATTGGACATAGAAAAAATCTTACAAACCTATATTCCTTCAAAATTCTCTTCTCCTACAACAATACACTTGTCCCTACGATCATACAGACAGGTCAAAACACTTTTGACACTTATTTTTTCAAATTTATTTCAATACTTTTATCTCATTTTTACTGACAGCTTTAGCACCTGCAAATCAATTTCCTTTTTATTGATATTTTTACCGTGTGAACAGTAAGGAATCGGCAGGCATGAGGTCAAGCGAATAGAGATGTTCTAACATGGTGCTTGACTAGGTAAGTACGTACTAACAAGAATTGATGTGCAGCAAAATCCAGTTGTTTTCAGCTCATTTTTTAGGCCGTTTCCTCCTAATGGCATTTCGTAAGTGCCTAAGAACTTTTGTGTGGGTAAATTTACCTTATATGCAATATCATCAATTATTATTCTTCAGTTTGCGGAACTCGCTCAATGTTGTCATCTATGGTTGCAGTCGAAGGGCGTGTCCACTACAAGAGTCGTCTTCAATGTTTATGCTACCTTCACGTAAACGTTTGTGCCTTTTATAAAATTGGCTTTTCTTTATCGCCTTAATTCTGTATGCTTGAATTGACATTTTAAATGTCCCAGAAGATGATTTTCAAAGTAAAAAACCAAAATTAATGTTTTTTAGCTGTTTATTAAATACACTTTCAAAATGCGACAATTTAAACACACAAATACACGAAAAATACTCACCACCGAAATCGCGGCTGGGCGATACTACTGATAGACGATGAAATTCTCACCGGCAACCATGCTCTCGACATCGATTCCGGGAACTTTATGAATATACCTTATATATACCTACAATTAAAGCCAATTTTATTATTTTTAAACATCTATCTAAACCGAATTTCAAAATAGATATATGTGTTCTTAATGATTCTTTAAAAGAAAATTAGTAAAATTCCTAAGAGGTTTGGCTTACTGTATTTTTTTTTTTTTTTGTCATAAGAAAAAATATATAAAAACTTATTAAGATGCACCAAAACACAAACTTTTTCTCATGCCACCAATTTCTGCCCCCTTCTTTTTTGTATACATTTTTGTGCACGTGTGTCAGTATAGGTAAATGTGTTTAGAGCACAGTCTATATGGACCAACAACTACTTTTTTTAATTATTTGTCTGGTGCAAATATTAATAATATGGAGACAAAAATATTGATGCTAAATTCAACATTCAAATATGCTTGAAGCAAATACTTTTCAACCTAATGTTATGATACTCTTTCCTAATGCTAATGCATCTTGAATTTGCTCTCAGCTGCTTGTGCAGTTACTGTGACTCTGGATTTAAACTAGGCACATAGTGCTACACTTTTAAAATACCTCTTTTGTATGAGAAAGATTTTACATAACTCACTTAAGTTACCCCTATAAGTACTATTGTTTTGGGTCTCAACATTTTTTTTATGTTGTATTATATAGATATTTAGAACCACAAATAATTCTATAACATGGCAATGCTGTCTGCTGCACTCAGCTGATCAAACCATACATGACACTAGAACCAACTATTCATAATTCATTATATTTGTTCATTGTAATTCACTTACCTTCAAAGACAAGCCAATTTCTTGATAGGATTATGTAAGGTATTTTTCATAATATTAATTAATAAGTTAATAAGGCTCGTGTACTTTTTTCAGTACATTAGACCGAAAGTTTCAAAATTGTATTCAAAATTCTGTTAGCAATAAAAAACACCCCAAGATCTTGAATCCTCAAAGATAATTCAACTGAATTTTTGTTTGTAGCTTATCTAACTGCTCAAGTCAGTCTGTCTGTTTTTGCGAGTCTCGTAATATATTCAGTTTAATTAATAAGAAGTTACTTTAAGGTGATATCTCTGTCACAATTTGTGTATTCAGAATGTAATCTGGGTGCCATTGCCATTTCAGAAATCTTCAAAATTGCCGTAAAATGTTTAAATCCGTAGTATTCCTTACGATTTATATTAACACTAAAATAACACTGTGGTTCAACTTAGGTTAACGATAAATTGAACAACCTGAGGTCAAATTTGCCCCCAAAATTAAAATGTACTAGTTTTCCTATTAAAATATGATAATAATTGTTTAGTTAAAATTTAAAAATATGGTTGTTATCATGTATTAATTCACAGTAAAAATGACTTGCTGGTATAACAACATTTTTATATAATATTAATGTTAAAAGTTGTATGGTTAAAACTAGGGATGGGTCGGTTCCAGATTTTTTCGGTTCCGGTTCCGATGCCGGTTCTGTGATTTCGATTCTCGGTTCCGGTTCTTCCCCCTCCATCAAAAAAATCAAATCTAGTTTTTTCGTTACAGAAACAATGAAACGATTTTTTGTGGAGAAATATAAACTTTATTAAAAATATGACAAAGATCAAATTTAAACTGACCCTGTAAAATTAAACTAGGATATAAAAAAAAATTCCTTACCTATAAAAAATGTAAAGTTTAAATAGCTACTGAAATTGTGAGTAACATTTACGAGTTTAAATCAAATCAAAGAACATAATAAATACAAGTAGACAAATTTGTATTACTAAATACCACATGAAATGAGATCTTATAAAATAAACAGAACCCTTTCAATTACAATATTCTTAAGTCTTTGCTGACATTAGGTAACCAAGATGTCAAAAAGTACATCCTAAGAAAGACTCTAAAAAATATTTAATACAATTTTTAGGTCATCTTTGTTTAAAATTCAAAAACATTATATTTGTAGTTAAAACAATGTGTGTTGAAAAAATTAAAATGAAAAAAACAGAGTGACGTTACTATTTACAAATTACTATTCTGATAGAAGTTCTTTCATTTTATGAAAAATGTAAAGTTTAAATAGCTACTGTAATTATGAGTAACATTTACGAGTTTAAATCAAATCAAAGAGTTTGAAAAGGTGTTTGATTAGGCCTATAGGTTTTTGTTAAGAAAAACTAGCATTTTAACTCTTTCTGGGTCCAGTCTGTTTCTTTTTGTGTCAACAATGTTTCCTGCTGTGCTAAATAGCCTCTCACTAAATACCGTTGCTGGAGGGATGCAGAGATATTTGAAACTTAAATTTTGAAGTCTGGTGAAGTGTCTGTTGTTCCAGTATCGCCTTACATCTTCTGGGTTGCTCTCAGGACTGATAGCAGGTTGAGCTAGGTATTGCTCAAGCTCTTCTTCAGCACTGTTGTTCGATTCAGTAGATTCAACAGTAAAAACACTTTTGTATGTTGACCATAGACCCTTGCTAGAGGAACTAGGTTCACCTGCACTAGGTCGCAGTTCACTTGTACTAGATTGTAGTTCACTGGGTTGAGGGGTTTCATTTTTGTCCAATTCTGATAAGACTATACTTTTCACAGCCCTCACAGCACTCTCACTAGAAAAAGGATTGTTTTTAAATCTAGGGTCTAATAGTGTCGCTGGTCCCAGAAGGCGGTCCTCTTCTGCACCTCCAAATTGAGACTTAATGTTGGCAATAAGATCATTTTTGAAGCCCTATAAACCAGAGCCAGGTGGAGCTAGTATTTGCAGGTGGTGCAAGATAAGTTTTGTGATAGGTATAATCTGAAACCAAATAATAAGATTCTTGAAGTACAGTTTCTAAATAAATGTTGAAGCAAATCCCCTTACATATTTGTAAAACAAGATATTTAATGTTTTAAACTGGTAGTTGTTTGTTAAATGGAGGCCACTAAATTACAACGCACTGTGGTGGTTAGGTTATGCAAGGTTAGGTATAACTTAACTCATTGCGATTAAAAAGTGGTGTTAACGTTAACATATTTCACATATAACCTTACACATTACGTCGGTTGACCTCGCCGGTTCTCGGTTCTGCCAAGAACCGGTGGAACAGAGAACCGGAACCAACCCATCCCTAGTTAAAACTAATTACAATAATTTGATGTACTCATCATCGTCCACAACGTTCATGTAAATGTGCTAAGTCATTCTCATATGTCAAATTTAATACTTATTACAAAATGGACACTACTGGGTCAGACCTGACCGCAAGTGGTCATTTTGTATTTAATATAAACTATTTAAAAATATCTCTTTAACAAATACAATCCTTATTTTTATAGCTTAGTCATAGAAGAGGTAACGAACAATTAAATTTTATTTTAATAATTGTTGATTTTAAAAAGTTGCAATTTAAAGAATAAACTTGGGATCAGATTTGACCCCACAGTAGCATTGTAGGATTAATAATATGTGAATACTTTGATGAAAACTTGCAATCTGTAGAAAGTTTCTAAAATATTATCAACATATCATAGGTTTGCTGTTAAATCAAAATGTCATATAGATTTTCTTTGAAAACTGCAAGTTGTTAAAGTATATTCCTACTTATTTATCCTACTGACAGTTATCTGGAAGTCCAGTCTGATAATAGCTATCTGATAAGACACAGCTATTTTCAATTAGGCAAATTAAACAGGTGAGACGGAAGATTGTACTTATGCGCTGATGTCTGTTAGTTGATTGTGAAATTGATCTCAAATGTACATGTACTTGGGTTTTTAACTGTGTAATTTCAAATTTTAAAAATAATTACCAATGATTTAAATATTCTATGTAATTAGAGTTAGATTGATTCATTATTTAGTTACAGTAACAAGTTCAAATCAATTACTAGTAGCTGGTTTTTGTTGTCAACATAAATGATTATTTATGTAAATGTCTAAATATTCACAATTTTAAATTGTTGTAGTTGTACTAGTATACATACACCAATCACTATTACATGATTTTGCATTCGTTGTGTAATTATTTTGTATAGTTTATAGATATGTATATAAAGTGGTATATTTTTATTTTGACACAAAAATATAATCCTAATTAAAAAACTTACTTGTGTACAGTTTTGTATGTTGTACAGTTAAAATCCTTCCTATAGTTGAATAATCTTGATTATGATGACAGTTGTATTGAGGGAGGTGTATAGCTGTGTGCATGACCTTGTCATAATGATTATGGTAAGGCTTAATTTTTTCCGCAGTACATTTCTTATCTATTTTTAAATTTTGTATCAAACACCCTTAAAGTAAATAACACTTGATTGATGACTGAAGTTGAATCTAAAGAAATTTTAAACAATCCAAATGGGCAGGCGTATTTTTGTAGACTAAGTTATAACTTTTAACCCTTTAAATGCCAAGTATTTTTTTGATGTAGTGTACCCAAAAGTACCAGGTATTCTTTCAACGAGTGTACCCAATAGTGCCAGTCATTTTTAGCCAATTTGTAAGGATTTAGTAAAAATGCATAGCTTGGATATTTTTAAAGCCATCAATCTAATTCCTTTATTGATATAATTTAAAGAGAATGGCAAATAACATATTAACTACTGTATAATTGAGCCAGATAGTAAACGGCCTGTGTGTTATATATAGCGCATGTAGAGGATCCAGCAGCAGAGGGATTAGTGAAAAAAAAAACTGTAATGAACTATACTATTTCATTTAATTGTTATTTAAAAACTAAACAATTTTTAATTTAATCGTTCTAAGCTTGATTCATTGATGTCATTCCAACCACCCCATGGGCCAGGGCTTGCTACTGCGCCACCAACACGTGGCATTCCGTTACGTGGTTGCTATGGCACTTTTTCAATAGAATTACATAATGGGAGAAGAGTACTTCTCTTTCACTTCCACCACACAGTATATTTCATTTGCACCACTGCGTTGAAAAGGTTGTTTTCCAACAGCCTATGTTAAACAAACATTTTAGGATTTAAAAAATTAATTACTGAGAAAATATTCTGGATTTTTAATGTTTCAACCAAAATACATTTATCAAAAAATATCTAGACTTAAAATTATTTTTATCAATGAAGAGAGTAGATCTGTATATGTCTTGAAAATGTCACATAATTATTTCAAAAATTAATTTATTTATGTTACTGTTTGCATGACTTACCAACTTAACATGTCCTTGGCAGCCATGACAACCAAAATATCTATATCCAAGTTTCAAGTTATACAAATTAATAAAAAGACAAAAATAATATAAAAAAACTTTAAATTGATAAAATCTTTAATTAAATTGGGACCACGCTCTGCTACCAGTGTGTGGGGAAAATACAGGCTGCAGGTGTGTTATCGGGGGAATGGTATCATTAAATCAGAGTCTGTGTGGTAATTTAGAAGATTAATTCACTGCAGTTTCCCGCACAACTTAAAAGCATGTGGGTTAATGTCGACAAGTTGGCCGCGTGGATGCTATTCATTGGGTCCCCTATAAATCACAGCCAGCTTTGATTAGCTCTAAATTAATTAATTGAAAAAGGGTTAATATATTAAGAAATAGTACAAACGATTTGGCTGGCTGCAATCCCCTAGTGCCTTCAAACTATCTAAATCAACATTAAAAGGTTTTGCTAATTGACAACTACCAAGTGGTTCTACTCCCCCCCTTTCTGATAATTTAGCCTAATTGAAACCTCTTAAATGATTGCGAATAACTTAAATTACGAGGCTACTCATCTGTCCAGGTCCGCAAGAGTAACAGCGCACATCCAGACGGGGCGTCGTTGGTGCACAACTACACTCTCTTGGGTGTATCGTCAACCTCCCTTCCTTAAGTTTTGCGCATACGCGAGCGATATTTATAGTGGTTACCACGTGTGGCACAATACTTCTTCAGATGATTTTTCAGATCAAAATAAACAATTAATGCCATATATAATTAGTGGTTTTTTTGTGACATTGGGCTGTAATATTGATATAAATACATATAGCCCTATGATTCTTAGTTTTTCGTCTGTGCACTTTTACAATTTTATGCTTAAAGCAGATAAAGATTTTAAATTCAAGATTTGAACACCTGTTGCAACCAAGATTAACTTCTTTTAAAAAAAGTCACAAAAAATATGTAAAAGGTGTTTGTATCTCATTATTTTAAGCTGAATTACAAAATGCCTTTAAGCGTTTTCTCTATTAGCTAACATTTTAAAACAGACTGTTTTAGCAAAAACCCTTAGTTTGGTTGGTAAAAAAATAAATGGTACCAGGTAATTAGCACAAACTTTTTCCCATTACCAAAATAACATATTAAAGTTTGTTTCAAGTTGCATATTAATGTTGAATACAGTAGAAACTTTATTTTCCGTCAGGGGTCGGGAACCCGGCCGTGACGGATTGGAGAATAGACGGATTATAGAGAATTCACCCACTCACATTTATATCACTGGAAACTTATTATTTATTAGTGGGAAATGATAATGAAAAGGTTAGAAAAAAGACATGTTACAGAATATACTGCAGGTCACAATTGCGCTTTTATTACATTTAGTGATGTGGGCCGGGTAAATACCCAGTGGGAAGTTAAATATAAATCGGGTATTTACCCAGAGGTCGTTTAAATACCCAAAATGAGGATATTTTCAGTTATTGAGCTTTTTATTACACTTTTTTAATTGTTGATGAAGTGTTAGACAAACAGGGACTGAAACACAGCTATTTGATGCCTTAAATTGAAATCAGGAACAATATTCATCCTTCAAAACTAAACTAAAGGAAAATTGACGTGCGGGTATTTATATGTTTTGGCACTGTAACACCGTAACCTTTCTGTATTGGTTCTTAATGAGTGTTTTTCTTAAACTAAAGTAATATATTGAATAACATATTGTTGTTGTTTAGTTTTTAGTTTTTAAAATTTTTAATACATAGGCCTACCAAGGTATTGAGAAGGCCAAGTTTCATTAGGGTACCGACCGGTACTGAAAATGAGCAACAAAGACATAGGAGGGAAAAGTGCTTGCTATTTTTGTAGTAAGAGTAGGCTATATGTATATAATAGAAAGATGTGTACTTTAGAACTCAATAAGTAACAAAATATTTAATAGAAAGGACATTAATTATAAAAAAAATAATTATAATTAGTTATACTAGGATTAAAATCAATAGAAGCCTCAAGGTCAAAATTCAACTAAGTCATATGGTTCATATAAACATATGTTTAACTGCATTAATTTATAAAGTGACTTGAAGCTTCTATTAATTTTGCTCTTACTATTGTAGAAGTGCTTGAGTTTTTTTAAATTTAAATAAAAAAAATAAATATTAATTTTTTAATCTTGCTTTAAACCACTATAAATGCATGTCAGGAATTTATTTTAGTATGTGGACTCTATAATGGGTGAATATGTATGCCAGCAAGCTCAGTGGGTTGGTAGCACTGCTCAGCTAACACTGAACTTCCCTCCAAATGTCTATTCTTTCATTCTTTGTTTGATGCCTACTGTACTTAACCTAACTTTTTCATTGTATTGGAGTTGTTAGTTTAGAGTGTGGTGTTGGTGGTGATAGGTTTTTATTTGTCTTTTACCTGATATTGTGTGAAGATTTCTTTAGCATAAGTTTATGTTTTATGTCAAAACACTTGTTAACATAATTTTTATAAACTATTAGTGATAAAAATGGGCAAAAACAAGGGTCCAGCATGTGCTTAACCTCACTTTTTCATTGTACTGTATTGGAGTTGTTAGTTTAGAGTTGTGAAAAATTTTTATTTCAGTCTTTTGCCTGAACTTGTGTGAAGAGTTCCTTAGCTTAAGTTTATGTCAAAACAATTCATAACATAATTTTTATAAACTATTAGTGTGAGAAAAATGGGGAAAAAAAGGGTCCAGTGTGGCAGTTTTTTAAAGACAATAACAAAGGTGGTGTTGTCTGCAAGTATTGTAATGTAGTATACAAACATGCTAACGTTAATAAAATGACCAATCATATCAGAAAATGCTTTAAATGTCCTGAAGAAACGAAGAAAATTCTTGTTCAACCAAAGACTGTAAATACCACAGTAGGCCATTCCATCCATAACTCCCGCCCAAAGAAATATCCTCAACAACAAGAGGAATTGACAGTAGATGTATCTTTTGAAATGGAAGAATCAAATCCAGGGCCGAGTTCAAGTAGCAGCCCAATGTTTAATTTAACATCACCATCAGGAACATCGGGAAAGAGTGACCAATCCACCTTTAGTCTACCTCAACGGGTTCGACCATCAACAAGCATCCCTCGGCAAGGCCTATTGACCTTTTTGGACCACATGGACAGTCAATTAAATGTATGTAAAATAATTCACTTTTTAAATTATTCAGATTTAACTCTATAAATGTGGATAGGCTAAATGTAGCCGACTTTCTATTTTGTTCAAAATAATAGTGTAGGCCTAACTTCGTTCAATTCTCGTCACCACTCGGACCATTATGTTCGGTAGATTCTGAACTTCATGATGAATAATGGAGAATAGAGCCAGCTAATTTAAACTATTTTTACTAGTCTATGATTAGTTTCCTGAACATCCGTTCAGTCTTTACTAGGTATTGGCACAGTGTTTGTGTTCTGTTGTATTGTGATATTTTTAGCTTGAACATTATTTAGGTTATTAAATACTATTGTAAAAATAGGTACGATCATCATCATGTATAATTTTAGGTTGCCTATATTCTCTACAGTAAGAATATATTATATACGGCATACGGTACTTGTGTAGCTTATTTTGTGTACTTGCAACTAGGGGGTTTTGAAAATGACACCTGGAGAGATAAACATTAGGTCTGGTGACCGCTACCCATTTAACAGTATATTCTTGAACATAATCAATTTACCTAAGTACATGTAACAAATTTGTTTCAATTTTACTTTTATAAAGCAAAACCTAGCCTAACCATGACGTCTAGTTAAAGTAACTAGTTAAGAAATTGTATACTCAAGAACAAGAACTTTGTGTGAGTCGTTGGCGTAGTTGGTTAGCGCGCTGACTTTCGGGACCACGGCAGCGATGTCGTGGGTTCGAACGTGGCCGCGTCACTGGTTTTGATCAGTACTGATCAACTCATACTGTGCCGGCTCACTCCTTGCATTTACTTGATAACACCCACGCACAGGCCCGAGGCCCATGTGGGTGGGTAAGTGCAAGGAAAAAAGGCTGCCAACCTTATTTAAAAAAAAACAAAAAAAAAAACACTTGTTATGTTGTTGTCTATAATAATAAAATGCCATGCCTCATAAGTTTTTTTATTTTTTTTAGGAAAGCCTCAACCAAAGTTCGGCGAAAGCAGTCTTCATAAGCAGTACTCCATTATCTATCGTTGAACATCCACTGTGGTTGGAATTCTTTCAAAAACTTCGTCCATCTTACAAACCACCATCCAGGTATCGTTTAACGTCTTTTTATCTCAAAAGTCAGTATGCAGAAATGCAAAATGAAGTCTCGAGCCAGCTAAAGGACTCGAAATACATTTACAGTGTGACGGGTGGAGTAATATCAGAAATGAGCCGATAGTAAACTTTGTGATCTCAAAACCAGAACCGCTTTTTGTTGAGTTTGTAGCAACTAAGGAAAACCGACACAATGCACCTTACTTAGCTGAGTTGATGATCAATGTAATAGAAAAATATGGCTCTGAGAAGTTTCTGGTAGTGATTGGAGATAATGCTTCCAACATGAGAGCTGCTCTGGCCTTGGTTAAGGAGAAATATCCTTCAATCATACCACTTGGTTGCCTTGCTCGCCTCTTGCATCTTTTATGCGAAGATATTTTGAAATGTAACACCATGAAATCTTTCATGGCAACTGTTATTAGTATAGTAAAGAGTATCAGGAATAGCCACATCCTGAAAGCACTATTTGACCGATTTCAACTGGACAAAAAGTTTGAAGATCTTTGAAACTTCCTGGCCAGACAAGGTGGGGAAGCAATTTGTTTTGTTTACAGAGTCTACTAGCAAATAAATCTGTGCTTCAAAAGCTTGCTGTTAGTGAGGAAGCTGAAATCTCACCAGAAATGAAAAGGCAGCTACTTGATGATGAAGTATTTTGGGTTCGAGTTCAAAAGCTGGTATACATCTTTCATCCGATCATTGAACTTATTACTGCCTTTGAGTCAAACACCCCCATAATCCACAACATTTACAAAGAGTTTCACATACTACAAAACACTCAAGCAAGAAATTCCAGAATCCCCTCTTCAAAAATCTGAAGAGAAAACTGTGCTAGCCAAACTAGAGAAATGTGTGAAATTTGGTGTCGGCAAAATTCATCTGGCTGCCGACTTAATGAACCCTTCATCTCAAGGTTGCAATTTAAAACCTGTTGAATTGCTTGATGCTATTGAGTTTGTCTGTAAGTTGGCAGAAGCATGGGAACAAAAGTAGTTGAACTTCGGCAAGAAATTGCAGACTACAGAGACAAAGAGGGGCTGTGGCAGCGGCCCTTTGTTTGGGAAGGATTAAAAGATACTGAAAAAGATAAAGCAATTAGCCCAATGTTGTGGTGGAGGGGCTTGAAAGGAACATGTGTGCTAGCTGATGTTGCTGTGAGGATTTTAGCGCTCCAGTTACATCTGCTGCTACTGAAAGAACGTTTAGCACATTCAGCTGGATCCACTGTAAGAAAAGAAACCGTCTTACAACTGAAAGGGCTGGACAGATAGCTTACTTGTCACACAACTGGAATCTGCTAAACAAAACTCGAAAATCAAGAAAAGAAAAGAGACCAAGGAAACTAAGTGGGTACAGTGAAACAGAAGTTGAAATCATAAATAATGATAAAATGCAAGTTTCCTGTAGTGACGATAGCAAGAACGAGGGCAGCGATGATGGCCACCTTTCGCTCTCGGATGAAGAGTACCTCTCTGAGCGTGAAGAAGACTCAAATTAGAAAAAATATTATTAGGCTATTTTATGATATTTTGTTTTTTTTTTACATCAAAAGGTGTTGTAATTTTTCTGATGTAGGCCTACATTACTTTGAATTTCTTTAATAAATGATAAAAACTATTCTAAACAAAATTTGATTTTGATTTGACCCAAGTTGTACTTCTACTACTCAACTGATATTTTTCATTGTAAAACATAAACATTGTGTTGAAAACGGTATATTGCACCTTTAGTAGAACTTTGCCAATGCTCTAAATTAATTTCCACTAATTGTTATCTCATTGTTTGCAAAAAGGCCTAGTTCAGTTGTACTCTTGAGTTTTCAGGTTATAAATATTGAATTGTATCTTCTTATCCAATTAGTCATAATTAAATTAAATTGTTATTAACTGTCTAATCTTATTATATTTCTAGAAAGTTAATATAGAATAGGCCTAGTTTGCATATTGGTACCTTTTTTAGGGTTCAACTTTCTGCGACACATGATTTTAATGTAATATCAAAAATACCCAGGTATTTACCCAAATTGGGTATTTACCCAGATTTATAAGTACCTGGGTATTTCACATCACTAATTACATTAGGCCTAGTTTTAATTTAAACCTAAGCTTTTAATTATGTTATAAGCACAAAAATTAACTATCAACATTCCTAAAATTAAACTGCAGTACAGTGTAATATTAAAGCCCAGTTCCCACGGGCAGTGTTTTCGCAGACATCAGGCGGCCCGATGTCGGTATACGGATAGCGTGTCGCCTGAGTATCATCAGAGATGACCGTTCCAACGGCCCGTGACCTGTGTAGGCATTGCGGCTTAAAACTTAGTCTCCGACCACAGGCCTTTGTAGTGCCGCCTTTCTCCCCATGTTGTACGGGATCTGTTCAGGCAGCCCCGGACGGCCTGTCTGTACGTCAGGTAAGATGTTCTAACGATCTGTTATTTGTTAGACAGCAGACGAGGTCTTACGGATGACAGGCCGTTGGAACTAGGCTTATAAGAGCTAGACGGCTGGAGGGGGAAATTGTCGTCTTCCAGACGTGTAAGTCATATGGCAACTGTCATATCGACGAACCCAGACGCAGACGGATAACAGAACCTGGTGGAAAATAGGGTGAGGGACAATCGGATTTTCACTGTATGCATATATTGTTGCTTTGAATTATAATTTAAGGATGTAAAAACACGTAAATAAAAAGATGGTCAATTATTTACATTTCTAAGGAACGTAAAGGTTAAGAATTTATTTTATTTAAATAAAATTATAGAAAAAATATTCTTAAAAAACAGCTGTCAATGAGAACATTGACCCTTCGGCCTCCAGCCCCAACTTAGTGGGGGGGGGGGGGGTAAATAAAACATTTTTTATTGTAATTTGCATCTTTAGTGAAAATTTAATCAAAATCATTGGAATAAAGCTTTTAATGTTTTTGCCCATAAAAATGTATAACTCAAAAACTATTAAAGTTAAGGACATGCGGTTTTTACTAAAATATTTTAAATTGTAATTCTTACCTTTCCTGAATCAAAATCGTTAAAGCCGTTTTTGAGAAAATTCTATTTTTGTATGTTTTTTGCCCATTAAACAAAAAACAAAATTTTCAAAAAGTGAACAACGGTCTGAAGATATTGGCTAAATACACCTTTATACCAATTAATCCATCTGTTTGGTCTTGGTCTCCAGCGAAGTGCACAGACACATACGGACAGACACTAAATGTTTTCTTAAAAACCACTTTTTTGGGTTCAGGAGGCCCTAAAATGGATTTTCAGACCATCTTTTAATCAAATTTTTTTTCTGGCAGTTACAATACTTTCTCTATGCTTATACAGATAGGAGAAAGTGAAAACAGTCAAAAATGAGTTTATCCAGCTGACTAAAAATTACAGATGGTGACAGATTTTCCTATGGCTACCAACAGATGATACCGTGTTATGACACAACTGTGAGTCTTCAACATAATAATAATAACATAATTCTTTTAAAATTGTTAAAAGAAAATAGTGTTAATACATTTTTTAAAGTCATATAATTATCTGATGCTGATTCTTTCCACCTGATATCAAGACATACATTTTCCATCCTCTAGTACAACACCAATCCAATGTCTGTAACCATTTTTGCTATAATTAGCGCATATCTGTCTTCATTATTTTATACTTAACTGGTTGAATTAGTTAAAAAAAATATATATCGCTATTTCTCTATAGATCTAACAATCCATTAATTATTAACACTTTGAAGCCTGGGCCCTTAATACTCCGTTTGGCATGGAATCCTGGGGGTTTTATGTTCACATTAAAAAAATTGTAAATGCTTTATAAATTTCATAAAAAGGTTATATTATATATCTTTGTAAAGGGGAGAAAATTCTCTTTTCAATGATGGGCAAAACTTTAGGTGTTGTACATTTTTTTATTTTTTACAGAAGCTACAAATAAGTACAAAAATATGTAAAACAAAAAATAGCTACACAAGATCTATTTGACATAATTTGCCCTTGTATGATACAATTTAAAACATTCTGGAACACAAAGTGGCACAGAACAGTCACAACACCATCAGGTTGTTTCCTTCCTAGATGATTTTCCTGTGGTCTCTTTAGATCTGTCTGTGCATACTTTGCAAACTCTAGTTGGCTGAGCTTTCTTTTCAGTAGACGGTATTTTGTCTGGGAAGTGTCTACCTGTAAATCCAATCAAAGTATTTAGTCACTAAGTATAAAATATTTGTTTTCTTTGAAGTGTTTACTTGTAAATATACACATATATTATGTTTTTTTACCCTTGAAAAATTATAAAATATATATAAAACTATACATATATACCTGGAACTTCTAAGTATATATGTCAAAATGAAAGCTTCTTACCTACGAGTCTATTTGAGAGTGTGCTAGGTGAAGGTACCTCCCTAGCAAGTTTGCCTCCTTTCTCCCCAATTGCCTTTCCAATAGACACCATGAAATCATACAAGTTGCATTTACTTTTTAGGTTCTGTGGTCTTGATGCCCGATAGAGGATAAATGCGTTGGCGATAGACATCATAAACAAATGAAAAAACAGTTTCTTCCACCATTTCAATTGCTTTCTCTTGAAGGGATAATATGAAATTATCTGGTCAGATCTGTCAACACCAGTTTTATTTTTATTATAATCGATTATTAGATCAGGTTTTTTTATGGGGACCATGCCTACTTTACTGCGAACACTTACCTCAGATGAAGTGTTTTTGTGTAATGAGGAAAGAGTCAATACATCTCTTTTGTCCTTCCATTTCAGGCATAAAAGATGGTTTCTCGTCATATAAATTGATTCGTCCCTTTTTTAGTTTTTTCAAAATAACAGTTTTTGGCAGTTCTTTTCAGTTCCTCATGCATGTCCCAACAGCCTTAGTCATCTTGGACCATAAGAAATCAAAAACAGCAGGAGAAGAATAAAACCTGTCCATAAAAACTGTATGGCCTTTATTGAAATACTTCTCCAATATTCGCTGGAATAGACCAGTTATTGAACTGTCATTTGATTTGCCTGTGTATATTTCCTGGTTGAGAACATATCCAGTTAGGGAATCAGACAAAACATACAACTTGATACCGTAACGATCCGGTTTATTTTTGTTATAAACTCTAAATCTAACACGGCCTCTAAAACCACATGTTCCCTCATCTACAGTGAGGTTTTCATATGGGTAGTATGACTCAGGAAATACTTTATCTAAATGGTTTATATAGGGCCTAATTTTCTGCAAGGGATCATAGCCTACTTGGTTGGAGGGAATAGCGGTATCGTTGTCACTTATATGGAAATTTGCCAATATAGCCATAAATCGATCTCTTGACATCACTGAGGCAGCATAGACATTAGACACAAATTGATCTGTTGACCAATAGTCCCTGAGCCTGAATTTCTTTACAATACACATGTGTAGAATAATTGAAAAAAATAGATAAATTTCATGAAGTTTTACGGTGGTCCATTTTCCCCAAATACTGTTTTTTGTTAGAGTATTATTTCTTCTTTTTTTATCAATGATTGATTTTGCATATTTATTTGTTTCTGTTTTGAAAATTCTTAAGATGAGATCAGGTAAAAAAAGTGAAAAAATATCAATTGGAGTTGAGGTTTCATCGATGGCAGCTTTTATGCCACAGTTAGTATTGTCAAATTGAGGCAAGCTTGGTTGATTGTCAATATTTACCCATCCTAGTGCTTCATCATTAGGTGTATTTTTCTGGCTAGAAACCCTTTTTCTTTTAGGCGGTTGTCTATTACAACTATCTAGGCTAGACCTACCTGTGTCAATAGTCCTACCATGTGTGCTGGTCGATGGTTGTGGGTCTAGAACTAAATTATGATCGTCCAAGTCATCCTGGATTATTTCTTCTATTTCTGAATCACTGCTATCAACCAAATAATCTGGGTCTTCAACATCATCAACTATTTCTCCTTCTGATTCCGAATCAAAAATTGGGCCTGGGATGTATTCAATGTTTACTGGAGTTAGACCTGTATATTCCTTCGGTTCACTGTCACTATCGGTATAATCATCAGAACGATTCAATATATCTCGTATAGTATCACTTCTCATAAGATCATCCATTTTAAGCAGATAAATACTATAATAACTAAATAAAAACAATATATACACACATTCCAATCACTGTACGGTTAGATTGACACAAAACCAACACAACGCAAATACTAACTAATTACTTATTTACATATGTACACAACAATATTCACAAAGAAACTGAACTGAAAACATGATAATAAAATATAAATACTGTACTTGAATTATAAACACAGAATATTCACTTCTATAACAAACATGTTGTTTACGACTCAAAGCACCGTGGGTCACTGACCGGCTGACATAAACAATGCTGACATAAACAATACCGCTCGGCGCGCGCTCATTCCAAGTCTCACGTCAGCTGTTACGATAATTATTTATCCAAGACCAGATGTAGATAAAAAAAATTAATAGACCGATAAAATATAATAACAGATAACTAAAAGACATATTCAAATGACCTAAACCCGATTATATGCCGATAATAAAGATATAATGAATTAAATATGGGCGCCCGATTCTATTCTCGGGCGTCGGCAGGTACGCCAGTTTGCGTCGCCCGATCTATCTTCAGGCTTAGGCTTCAAAGTGTTAAGAAAACTGAAACAAAACTCGATCAGGCTTAATTTCCCAAAGTTGGCCAAGGTTGTAGTAAAATGCCCTAATTAATTGAAAAATCTTTTCGAAGGATGGAAGGTAAATGTTTAATAAATGAAGGATATCAATAGATATTTTCAATTTATTTATTAATATTGAAAACTATATCTAATAAATATTTTTTCAATACAATATATTTTTTTAAACAGTATAGTAAAAATATCATGTACAGTGGCTTTAACTTATACTCTATACATACAAGAAAATTAAACTAGAAATTGGCTGGCAGGTAATGCTAAAAGTAGTAAACATAAATACTGTTTCAAATTATTTTACAAGCTGATGGAACAAATTAACAAATGATACAATTAGGATCACCCAATATCAACTGTATCAAAAAGCTTTTCACAGTATTTACAACATTAGTTTTATTCAGTGTTCTAGACATTGCAAATCTTTTATAAAACAAATATTGCTGTAGTAAACTGCAAAATAAATGTACATTTAAAAACAATTTTAGCTAGGTTTTTACTATGAAAATGAAAATGAGAACACTGATTTATTATTTAACTATTCTTTATTTATTTTCATGAAATTAACCAGTGATTTTCCCATATCTCTTTCAGAGAGAAAGGAGGAGTATTATAAATAGCATGATTTATCACCAACTTTAGAAGTTTAAGATTAATAAATAAGTTTTTTTTTAATATTAGGAGAGGCAGAGCATCACCAATCAGAGAAGAAAAGTTCACTAGAGTAATATATACACTTAAAAGATACAACATAACAAAACCTCTCTAATGTTGCTGAGACAATGTATTTCACTTGACATTTGAATTAAACTTAATCTATTCTCTCCATGACCTCTGAAAGATATGTTTTTTTTTTTCGAAAGGTACGAAAATTTGTATCTTTATTTTAATGTACGTACTTTATCTTTTAATGCTCAGTGTCCATGTTTATTAGAGTTATCCTTCAAGTAAGTTTGCTAATGCCCAGCATGTCCTAATAATAATTCATTATGCATTTGTAAGATGCCAATCGTCGAGATATGGGTAAATATGAGTATTATAATACTTCCTGACTTAAGTGCTATATAATCTAACCTATAGTAAAATAATTTTTATTAACTGAATTAGGTTGTTTTTACAATTAAAGATTTGACTAATGAGAATAAAAGATTGTTTTTAAAATGTTCAGAGAACTTGCTGAAATATGGCCTAAAAACAATGTAAACATATCATTTATATTTAAACCCAATGCAACTCTAAACGTCATTAAAGACCTAAAAAGGCTTACCAAGGATTTTACAAAAAGGGAATCAGTTGTTATAATTGGGGGGACAACTAACAATATAATAAATGAGGAAGAGAAACTAATTAAAAGTTTTATA
Source organism: Stictocephala bisonia (assembly GCA_035578905.1). Classification (NCBI taxonomy): domain Eukaryota; kingdom Metazoa; phylum Arthropoda; class Insecta; order Hemiptera; family Membracidae; genus Stictocephala; species Stictocephala bisonia. Next base: position 40,733 of record JAQJVL010001643.1, on the reverse strand, counting down.
GATATTATTAAACTTACAACACATACAAATGTTCAAATTGCTGCAATACCATACAGACATGACGTCCACGGATTAAATAATCGAATAGCATACATAAACATGTAACTAGAAAAAATCCTTTCCAAACATACACATGCAGGTTTTCTCCCAGTAAACACCATACCCAGAAGAATGTACACAAAAAGGGGGATTCATTTCAACCGTACTGGAAAAAAAGAATTTTCAAAAATGATCATACAGAATATTCATGGAGAAACTGAAATTAATAAAAGCAATAAATTAATAAAACACAATCATAAAGAAAAAAACCTTGCTGAATTCTGTGACAGTAATTCATGTTCTGGAAGGTGACATGTGGGAAATTATTGAAAGTTATTGAGGATCTGAAAAACTGATTCTATTGCATTTGCACACACAATCTCGGGTGACTTCCTTCATAACAGAAGGATGACTGCCGGGGTGACAGTTGTATCTGCAAAACACTTTGGAAAACCTTTATGGATGGATTGCCTAACCAAGTACCTAGCTTACCAGACAGATGGTCCGAACGCAGCAGAAATCTACAGCCTGATAACGAAAAACAACTTCTACGAAAAGCCCTCCATGGATGACTACAACCCGGCATTCCTTGACCTAACTCATCATTTTAAGAACAAAAACTTCAGCACACTAATATGCTCACCCATGGGTTGTGTTTGGGACCATATCAAAATAGAAGATTTCTCTAAAAACATTAATGAGTTTCATCGGGCTACAGGTGCAAATGTGGTGATTGTCACAAAGGAACAGCCTACTGCTCGTAGAGTGCTGCACCATGGACTAACACATGCAGCATTTGTCAGGAAGCTCAAGGAGGAGTTAAAAAAGGCGGGACCTACAGATCACCTAGTAACCAGGGACCACAGCACTTCTGAAGAGATCTGCACTTCTCCTAAATCTAGACCTAGCTTAATTTCTCTTCCCTTTGATTGCTTAAGCTTTCCACCCTTATCAGTCCCCAGTAAGCCATCTAAAACTCCTTTAACATCAGCTATGAACCTCTTATCAAATTTAAACTCCCCCCAACAACAGATGCCACCCAGATAACACAACCTAACCTTAATTTACCAAAAAACTACCAATTTTAGTAAAAAATCGCATAAAATTCCTGGCTGCTCAAATTTGTAAATAAAAAACTGTCAATTCTGCATCACAATGTACAACACTTTCCATCTCGTTTGGATCTTCTTGACAATAAGCGAACATAAAATGATAAAAGAAGAGTTAGACTTACTAAGAATATCAAACTATGTAACAGCTTCTTATTTTTCAAGGACGTGGTGGAGGTGTTATAATCTTGACTCATACAAATGTTAATTATAAGTCTGTAGAAAGCTCTCATTTATAATCATTATTAATAGAAAAAGAATTCGAATTTTGCTTGACAGAAATCATATTTAGTGAGTTTACTTTTGTACTGGGATGTATCACCAAACAGTTCAAACTTAAATAACTTTTTTTTAAATTTTGAAATGTTACTGGAAATTCTATGTAAAAATTATGAAAAAATAGTTATTACAGGTGATTTTAATGTGGATGTATTGGTGAAAATCATACTTATACTAGATTTGTAAATGTTTTATCTTTTTATAGTATGAGATATATGGTAAATTTCCCTACTTAAGTAACAGAACATTCCAAAACAGCAATAGACAATTTTGTTACCAATATTGAACCCAGCAGTATAAGGGTACAGGAGTAATCACTCATATCTCTGACCATGATGGCCAAATAATGGAATTTTTAAATTTGGAATCTCGAAAGATTAATCTAATTAGAAAAAAAGTAAGAAAGTTTGATCAAAATAACATAGATATGTCTAATAGACAAGTAAGCCTAGAACATTGGTTAGATGTGTTTCAATCTGTTGTTTCCCTCAAATATGATAACTTTTATTCTATTTTTAAATACTACTTTGATGTTAATTTTCCAAAATTATGTATTACAGAGAAACAATATAAATCAAAGAAATGGATAAATGATGATACAACATTAAAGCAAACTTAAGCAGAAGCAGATAAACGCAGAATTAACTTATTTGGAGTCTCAATTTAGAATGTATAAGGATAATAATTTTAAATTGTTAATCAAAAGAAAAAAAACAAGATTTACTAAATATTGTAATTACTAATAAACAGAGGTACTTTGAAGAAACGATTATGAATTCTAAAAATAAAATTAAAACCACATGGAAACTAATTAATTCAGAAACAGGTAAACTGTCAAAATCTTACAAAAATATTATATTATCTCATGAAGGTCAGTTTATAACACATCTGATTGAAATATGTGAAATATTTAATTATTTTTTTTGTGAATGCTGTATGGTGAATGCTATATACTTTGGTATGTAGCAATCATGCCAATACGAAATTTAAATTTGATGTGGTAACAGAAGATGAAGTTGCAAAAATAATAACATCTTTTGATAATAAGAACTTTGCAGGATATGATGATATCCCTATAACAAAAACCCTATAAAGGCAGTTTTGCCTTTTATCTGTGTTCCATTAACACATGTAATCAACTATTCCCTAATCTCTGACTTATTTCCAGAACATTTTAAAATAGCCAGAGTTATTCCTGTTTTTAAAAGGGGTGATTTGGAGGATATTAAGTGCTATAGACCAGTATCACTACTTCCAGTTTTTCAAAAATTTTAGAGAAGGTAGTGTTTAACCAATTTTCGAAATATCTTGAAACAAATAAGTTATTAGATAAACAACAACACAGTTTTTGATCTATTAAGTCTACTACAACAGCAGGAAGAGTTCATCGAATCTATAATTGAATCAGTGGATAAAGGGCAAAAAAAAAACAATCAAACCAATCAATATGCAGATGATACAAATATAATTGTAACTGCGGAAAGTGAAGAACAAATTTAAATTACCTCTCACATTGGCTTATCACTGGTAAAAGATGTTCTTAACAGTAAAAATCTCCTTTTGAATTCAAGTAAATCTAATTTTATTTCCTTTTCCACAAAACAAGCCAAAATAAAATTAAGCCCCACAATATTTGTAGAAAATGAGATTCTAAATCAAGAAGAAAAATCACATTTTTAGGAATAGTTATAGACAAAAATTTAACTTGGAATGGGCATGAAAATCTTGTTGTGAGAAAAACTTCAAGTGGTCTTTATGCTCTAAAGAGAATTGCTTATGTAATATTGAAATATTAAAATCCATTTATTATGCATTGATCCATTCAAATATTTCCTATGGAATGTGTATATATGGGACCACAACTACAAAAAATTTAGAAAGAATTTTAATTCAGCAAAAAAGAGCGCTAAGAATAATGTTTAATTTGAAACAATCAGACTCTGTTAAACATATATTTTCAAAACTTAAAATTTTTATAGTCTATATTTATGAGGCAATAAAATTCATTTTTTTAACAATAAAATTGCAATAGGTAACACCAATATAACAACCTATGTGGTCTAGTGTACATCAATATTACACTAGACCACATAAACTGATTAAACAATATAGACTGCTTTTTTTTTTAAGAAAATTACTTTTAAAGGAAACAAGTTTTTTGACAGTTTACCACAAATTATTAAACAGGAGAAAAATCAAAATAAATTTAAATTACTAAAAGAGTTTTTGATAGACTCATCATTTTACTCTATTACTGAATTTATACTTTTGAACCATTAAAATGGGATTTTATTGCTATTGTTTTTTGTTGAATTGTTTGCTATGTTTATTATTTAAGGTTACAAAATGTTTAAGTTGTATTTAAATTATAATTAAGGTTGACACTTTCTGTATACTATGTACTAATATGAAATAAAGATATTTTGATTGCTTTATTGATTGATGAAACAGAATCTTCATTTTCGAAAGAACAGGCCTCAACAAGGCTTTAAAGTTTTTTATTGTCTAAGAGTGTGACCAAGGCTAAAATTTTATGGGGCTGAATAATTGTTTGTTTGTATGATTTTTAATTGTGTATTTAATTTTAAATTTATATTTACTACAAAACAAATTACAATTTTGTTTATCAGTGTTTATTATAGTACATGAGAGCACATGGTTGTACATAGGAACACTTACTGACTGTTTAAAACGTAAATTAATCCACTATAAATTCAATTTACTGCTTATAATTTCGACAGGTTAGGCCTATTTGATTTGTTGATAATGCTAAATTAAGAATTGAAACTACTGCAGACATGTGTCATCATCACATAAATCATTGTGAAAATATGAGTAGGTAATGCTAAATTTGCAGGGTTTCTGGAGTCTGAACCTGGTTTTTGATAAATGTATCCTATGAGTACTGCCAAACTCGTAAACCTTTATGTAGATTTTGACAAAATAAACTTTATGTGGGACAAAGTCTACCTGATGTATAGCAAGCTGAAAAAACATGTTAAGTTTCTAGACTTCATGGTTGACACATCATGAACTAACCATGGAGCTTTTCTCATGAAGAAACTAAACTCTGCTTTATTTCTCATCAAAAGAATACACAACATCAGCTATTCCACAGTGCTCTGATAGTACCTTCGATATGGCTTAGCAGTCTGGGGAGGAATATAGATTGGAAACCTTCTACATCTCAGAATACTCCCAAGCTCTCAACTAGAGATACAGCTGTAAACCCTGATGATTCAAACTATTGCTGCCATTTATAAAGTGGCAGTGATGCTGCAGACTGACAACAGACAGCTGCACAGAGGTTTAAGCATATACAGACATCGCATTACAATGCACAAAGGTAACGCCTACCCAAAAACCATTACTCTTCATGATTAACAGCATTGATTTTATACCCAAACAGATTTCCCATCCAATATTAAATTTTGAGTCACAAAATATCAGCTGTTTTGTGGTCCATTGTGGAGCACTAGTGTAGTTGCATGTAAACGAAAAGCAGTTTAAACCGGCTGTGGTTGCGGGCCTCACTAACAAAATTACGGACACAAATATTACTATTATAAGGAATATCTATTGAAGGTGTAGATAATCAAGGGTAGCAGCCATTGTAAATGTAAAGAAATTTTCACAACTTGCTGTCAGCACTGTTAAGAAACCTAAAAGGATGACACCTGAAATCCAGGCTTAGTAAGTGGTTGACCAACCGCACCAATATATTCACTTGAAGAGTTTTATCACTGGCCTACGATCAATTTTAAACATTAATTAGAACTTACTGACTTTATTTGTTGTATCAATTTGTCATAATTTTTTATAGATAGACATTTCCATACCATTTTCCTCATATATATACATCTTGAACAAGTTTTTTAGCACTACCCTAGTGACCTGAAGCTATTTACTGCCAATTGTCTATAACTTCCTGAGATCAAGAACAAATACCTGTAAAAAACAGACAATTATTATTGAAACGTCATATACACTCATAATCTTACTTATTTATAAGAATAAACACAGATAGTAATTTTTTATATCAATTATCAAAGAGTTTATGTATTAAAATTATCTTTACTATAAACATGTCAGGATGTTACAAGTAAAAAGTAGATAAGACAAGATAGTCTAAATTCAAGAAAACACTATTTTAAAAATTTATAATAGATAAAAATCTTTTAGTGAAATATCAATTTCATCGTTTCATATATATTATTCCTCACATTAATAGAATCAAGATTACAAACTATAATGTACATTATTTAAAAGCTACAAGTTATGGTGGGCATATGGAATATATGGTATTTATGAAACAGGTACAAGATACAGACTGGTATCTATCTGGTCTAGTACAATTGCAGTAAAAAATTATAATTATATGAAAACTAGAAAGTTCAATAATCGATTGGTGTGATTTCAAACCCACTCTTTATACAGTTAATCATGGAAAATGTTAATTTTGAATAACAATATACAGTATATAGAAGATTATGTTTTGACGAATTACAATGGAAAAAACAAAAAAGAAGAACAGGAATTTTTTTGAAAAATTAAAAAAACATTTATGGCTTGCATTGAATAGAGATTTCAATTAATTTTGGAATCAACTATTCCTATTTTACAATTTCATTGAAGGCTGTATACCTCACAGATGGTTTTTTTTCAGCTGAAATAAAATCAATGCCAGTTATTATAGTGTTGTGGAGAGATGGGTTGTAGGAAGTTAGGAATTTAGATACAACTGTCAAGCGATTGGAAAGGGTTGCAGTCTACAAAAACTTAACTGACCCAGGTTGATTACATTAACTCGGATCATAATTTAAATAGTTTATTCAGTATGAATTAATATTATTGCAATACAAACTATTACAAAACACATCTTACAATTTGTCAGTTGGTGACCGCTAGAAGGTGTAATACATAGTACTAGCAAAACAAACCAACAAAATCATCAATTATAAAGATAATGAACTGAAGCAAAGCAAGTAGACTAACAAAATCATCAACTATAAAGATATTGAACTGAAGCAAAGCTTGTTGAATCACAAAATCATCAATTATAAAGAAAATGAACTGAAGCAAAGCGTAGTTCAACAAAATTTCAAACTACAATATCATGAGGTTCATATAATTGGGATATTCAGGTTATATTATGATGAAACTACTAATTGTCTCACAATTGCCATTACGATTACTAGTGATTGAAGTCTTATATTAAAAGAAATTGAAGTCTACTTGAAAAAAAATATTTCTTCACATGACATTTCCGAGAGATCATCATTCAAATTGATTGTTTCCCAATATTCTGAATTACTGAATATTTGTCTATGCTCAAGCTTGAACTGGTTGAAAATTGTTTGAGTATAGCCAAACTCAAACTTGAAAGTTCTTGCACACTTTTATTTTATTATAAATACAGTACACAGATATGTAACAGCTTCAACAGAGATCCTATTAAACACAACTATAAACATCATCACAATCAAGTTAACAACCAAAAACAGTACAATACAGAAGGTTGTCCATGATTGGAAATATATAATTAGAAAAGGTTTATGCTCATATGATTGGATTGGTGAGTGGATGATAGGACACTCTCTAGCACATTTTTTATGCTCATATGATTGGATTGGTGAGTGGATGATAGGACACTCTCTAGCACATTTTTTATGCTCATATGATTGGATTGGTGAGTGGATGACAGGACACTCTCTAGCACATGTTTTATGCTCATATGATTGGATTGGTGAGTGGATGATAGGACACTCTCTAGCACATTTTTTATGCTCATATGATTGGATTGGTGAGTGGATGATAGGACACTCTCTAGCACATTTTTTATGCTCATATGATTGGATTGGTGAGTGGATGATAGGACACTCTCTAGCACATTTTTTATGCTCATATGATTGGATTGGTGAGTGGATGATAGGACACTCTCTAGCACATTTTTTAAAACCACTTATAATTGCACTGTGATACCCCCTGTGTATGTTGATGGGGGAAAACATAAAACTGTTAATATAATGTAAAGTACTTTATGATATCAATATATTTCCAGGCACACGCAAGGGGATGACAGGTGATCAAAATTTGTTCAGAGTGGTCAACAGATTAACTGTTTCGTTCCCATCAGCAAGCCACCTTTGAATCAACATCTGTAAACGGTTATATATCCAAATGCAGTGGTTACTAAAGCACTTTTTTTATGTATGTAGTCTATGATACATACACACAATACTACATGTAACTCGCTAAAGGATGTAACACTATTAATAAAATGTTTATTCCATAGCCCATCTTTTGCTTCTCCAACAACTGATTTATAGAAATATATTATATCTGTACAAACAAAAAACCATAGATGCAGGGTATCTACCGTTTTGAGGTTGAAAGGTAGTTCATTTGCAAGACTAGTTCACGACCGACTCGTTCACTGTAATGAAAGATGTAATTGAACTAATTCACTAGTTCAAAATTAAATAACGAGTTTAGCGTATAACGTCTAGTTTAGTTTAGTTAACAAAACTAACGTCACTTGACAACATTTGTATTGATAATAATGTTATAAATAATTATTACATACATTGTTAATAATGATGATCTGGGATCTTAACAACAACATACTGAAAGTTAGTCATATCCATTTGCTAGTTCAACTCTCAACAATTGATAGTCCAGTTCACCGTTGGTCAACAATACTGTAATTTCATTTCGTCTAGTTCGTTCTTTTCACCTAGTTCATTTTATCTGTGCAGTTAGTTCTTCCTGTGCAGTTTTTTCGTTCATCCATTTACGTTTACTCTACTCATGCAGTTTTAGATGAGGAGCTGATTGAACACTGATGTACAAACACTTTGATATTTTTGCAGTTTCTGGTCACCTAACAACATTTGAAAACTTTGTTTCATATGGGACAAGAATTGGCTTTATTTTTACAAGAAATACCTTTTATTCTGCGGAAATAAAGATTTTTACCGAAAAATTCGTAAAACCTAATTTTACAACTCTTAGCCCTAGCAACTTGGAATGAATTGTTCTCATTTTAATGAAAAATCGTAATTATTTAAAAATATAAAATGTAATTTTCTTAACACGGCTTTTTTTTAGTAGAGAATGCAATAAGGTGTAAAAAAATACTTAAGTACTAGGAAATGATTCAACCATTGAATTTTAAATTTTTTTTTAATTTACAAACAAATTCTAAAAGTATATACATTTATAATTATTTTTTTCTGTTCAAACTAAATTTCCACCCAAAATCAATTAGAAATAAATATTAATTAAGATGAAAATAACAAAATATAAAGCAAATAAATGAAATAAAACATGAAAAATATATAAAAATTTTAAAAATACAATATGGTCAATAAAACTGATATATTAACACTGAATACAATAAAAATATAATAAATTTGAACTACTTGATGTGAGACATGTACACAAACGATAATTCAACTATAAAACACTAGCAAAACTCTGTAATAAATTAAAATAACGAGTCAAAGATACATCCGTTTCACCCTTAACGGGAAACCGCAGACTGGCAGTTGAGCATGCCTTAGCTGACAAAGCCACACCCCCCTCCCACTACGACCGACCAGTCATTTTCAGATCACACAAACCGTTATTTACAAAGACTATTCAACATTCTCCTAAACTCTAGCGGATCCCACTGCGACTACAATTTATTAAATGTTATAGAATAGGGTTTAGATGATGTATCCATTACTGATTTTTGGCCCTAATAGAGGCTAGAGAGATATGTTTCCCACGTTGCAAGGGTTAGTATTTTTGACATATTTCTGTTGATTTGAATGATTTTTAAATAATATTTTTTATAATTTGATGCGTATTTTTACACTGAATACAATTTTGAAAACTATGTTGGTCTATGTCAATTATTTCTCAAGATATAATGGAAAAACTACTTTCACAGCGAATCACGATTAGCGGCCATTTTGCGACCATTACGCACACCACCTAATAACCACAAAAACTGAATTCATATATATACCCACCAGAAGAATGGTTGAAAGGCTGTTCCAGAGGCCAGGCAGCAAAATTTAACGGAAATCTTGAATTTTTGTCTAGGATTTGCGAAGTTTGGTTATGTTAGGTTAGGTTTGTGAAAATTGTTTTTATGGTGAAAATTGTATTTTGGTTCACTAAACCAATTAAAATATTCAAATTCAGCAAAAAATACATGTTATGACAAAATATTACAAAAATACCTACTGATTAAATAAAATAATTTTTTTAATGTTCTTGTTTTCTGATTTTTCTGCGAATACAAGTTTTCCACATGATGATTCAAAATGTTGTATTTCTCATAAATACTTTACATGCATGAGCCATGTCAATAGTAAATACATAAGAACAACTCTGAATTTGAAACATTATAACAAGAAAATTCTAAAATCTTAAACGTAACAAGGATAGTAAATATTTCCAAACAGTACTTAGATTTAGGAAGTCATGGGACACTGTAAAACAATTGTTCTAATAAAAACTGTTTTAGATTTTTGCGGATTTTACATACTGGTACTTCAGTTTTGAGGTAAGCAGGCAGAGAATTGAAGAGTTTGATACAGTAATACACCATATTTATTTATAAAAAAAGTGAGATGCGTTGGAGTTTGAATGTTTAGTTTTGGGCAAAGTGAATAATGAGTAAATTAACTTTGGCTGGCAAACAGTGAATTATTAATTTTTTTTAGAATATCAAGGTTTTGAACATTTACAGAGAAGAAAAAGTTAGTGACCAATTTTTTTTTAATTCAGTGACCTAACAAATTTTAGTCGGCTTCAATCTTACAATTCGCTTCCCTCACGTGTTATTAAATTAAATATTTCAAAATACTTATTGAGGAATTGAAATGATCTCTTCTAATAAGCTACCTCAATTTAAAGTAAATTTAAATTATAATGAGTTGACTAGAAACTGATTGGTAACCAAGTTTTAAAATATTTGAAAAATGGTATTTATTGGTTTTCTCTCAAGTTAATATATTTGTTTTTAATTTAAGAATTCTACTTTTAAAGAAAGTCCAATACATGGTTTTTTACTTTACTTATATATACTTTACTTTCAACTTATATATACGCAAATCCTACGAGAACAACAACTGACCTTATTCATAAAGACCATATAACCTAATAAATTAGAATACTTACACTTCCGTCAGAAGCACTAGCTCCGACTTTGTCTCCTCTGGAGTTCCAGCAGACTTCAAATATTCCTCCTGTACCTTTATAGCTGTGTACCAACTGTCCACTCTACAATCAAACATAACTGCTTAATTGCCAGTGGTAGGCTTAATAGAATATTTGTTGTATCATAAGTATATTAGCATGGAACATGCTTTAGTCTTGACCTAACTGCCTGAAAACGTTACGCGGGAGGGTGACGCGGGAAGGTGACGCGTAACCATGAAAACACAATGACATATCAGTGTTGACTTCAATAATGATTTTATTTGCAAGCGTTCATCAAAGTACATCTTTAGTTTCCATGACAACTCTTGTTAAAAATATACAAAATTAAGTCCTAATTAGAGAATCCATTTTGTGTCTATAGGATTATATAAGATAATAATTAACTTCCTTTCAAGGTGGTAATGAGTCATCGCGTGAGTAAGAACCTGAGCCGCGAGTCCTCATTTACATATCAGTCTACCTCCAGTCACAAACCAATATTGGCCACAACTTCTAATGATTGTATGGAACAATAAAATTTAAAAAGTAAAGATATATTTATATTTTTAAGATATGTTTATATTTTTTGTTATTCCTTACATGAAGTCTAAAATTCGTTGTTTTCGGAGAAATACATTTGCAGAAATTATTAAAAAGGAGCCAGCAAACAGAAAAAGCGCAGCTAAAGCATGTTCCATGTTTCTTGAATTTTAGCCGTAGGCTCTAAGCAAAAAGATCCGGGGGTCCAGGGGGCTTGCCCCCTGGCGAGGCCCGCAGGGCCGAGTTTTTTTTCTCAGTTTAACTAATAGACATACACCTTTACTACCTTTTACCTGCCCAAGTAACCACAACCCAAACTCTATAGTCACTGGTCGTTCTTACTTGTATAGGGGATATGCACAGAAACTTTCAGCTTTTATACAATAACGAAGGTCTGGCTGTCGTGGGCTCTTGGGCTATACCTATATTTCTTATATTGTTTCTTTGTACATATATAGGGCATCTATTATGTCTGGAAACACCCAAACATTTTCTTCATTAATCGAAATAGAGATTCAAAACTTTTACAATCTCAATAGGTATTGGGTATCTACTTTTTGGAACATGTTATACATACCATGTATGGTTACAACAATGAAATTTTGAATCTTAATAAATTAACATATAATGATTTTACTTAATAAAGTTAAATCACTAATACTTGAATTAAGTAAAAAGTCACATGCTGAAGTTTTACCTGAGTAGACCAGATGTGAACACACTTGTCAAAGCTGCCTGAAGCAAGAAACTTGCCATCTGGTGAAAACGCCACACTATACACTGGTTCAGTGTGTTTGGTTAGCGTGTGAATGCATGCACCTCGCTCAACGTCCCACAATCGCACAGTTGAATCAAATGATGCACTGGAACAAAAACCGATTTGTCAAATATCTCCCAAACATGCCAAAGCTGAAAATAAGAATTCACTGTTTAGACAGAACATTATGCATAAATCATTCTTATTAATGAATGTCATTCGTATGGGAAAAAGTCCCACACCATCCTTGTATTTTTTTTTAAATAAACAAGATGGGAATTAGAGTCCTTTACCATCTCTTTAGGTATTGGATACCTACTTTAAGGTACAATTGGTAATCATCTCACTCTAATAGGGGACGTCCTTCCAAGGGCATCATCAATATTCTTAATTAAAGCCTAGGGCCTGTGATACATCATTTTAAAGGGTATACTTTAACAAACTGAATGTCACAAATCCCATCTCTATGGAGTCACCCTATCAGGAATCAGAGCAATTTGAAAAATTTAAATTTTTAATATTCAAAGTGCTCTATTTTCTGATAAGAGTGGTCCCTCAGACATGCAGTTTGTGGCATTCAAATCAGTAACATACAACCTTTAAAATTATGTGTTACTAGACTAAGGATGTTTAAAGAAATATTGATGGTTTCCATAGCTGAAGGTAGACTGATTTTTTCTATTGAATTGTATACCTAATGTACATCTCTTTAAAAATAGTTTTTTAATTAGCATAATACGTGTTGGTACATATACAGTACAAGTAAACGTCACGCAACACAAATCTATTACAATATAAGCGCAGAAGCACAAATATATAACAATACAAGCACAAAATGCACAAATATTATGGTGATCGATTTTGGTGAACCACGCCCACCTTCCTCAGACCAGAGGGATTCACAAAAGAATGGAAAACGGTGTTCAACAACTCAATTTATAGGCCTATGATCACGTGACCCCATTGGCTGGAATCGTCAAAATGGCGGCTGCTGTGATATTATTGGTTAATTCCTATTGTCTGTTACTTCTATTCTTTTATTCGCTGAAAATACATTATTAAAAACTATTTCGGAATCAAAATTAACCTGTTCATTCATTAATTTATCACGATCCTTACATTTTTCTTTAAAAATAAATAACTCTTCCCAAGCATTCATGTTACGACCCTTCTTACAAACTTTTAGAATATCTACATTTTCATCTATTTTATTCAAACTGTGGGTACAATTCAGAAGGTGTTAGCTACATTAGATCTTTCAGGTTTCTTATTTTTAAAGATTTTAATTTAAAGATATTTTAATCTCTTTAAAGGCCATATGTTACTGATTTGAATGCCACAAACTGCATCTTTGAGGGACCACTCTATGAGAAAATAGAGCACTTTCAATATTACAGATTTAAATTTTCAAATTGATCTAATTCCTGATAGAGTGACTCTGTAGAGATGGGATTTGCAGCCTTGTACTCTACTAATAAAGACCTTTAAAGTGTAAACTATTCAACCTATGCTCTCATTTAAGATTTCCTTCTGACTCCTTGCAGGCCATCCTCCTGAACATGAAAAAAAAAACTGTAGTTACTTCAATAAGTAGATTTATAGCTGTAGTTATGATGTAGCAAGTTTTATTTCTTTATCTGTAATCATTCGGAAATAAGGCAGTGCAGGAATTTTTCCCCACCCTGTATATGTTTGATTAGAAAGTGGATACCTTGCCCCATGTCTTGCAACCAAAATACATGTTGCTTTAAAACTCAGCTTCTTTGCTATTCCACTTTTATAAGTGAAAGTGGAAATCAAGAAAGTTTAATCCTTACAAGAAAGGACCCTATTGACAGTTGGTGGAAATTAAGTACTTGTACAAGAATAAAGCTAATTATATTTTTAGAAATAAAAGTAATGATAACACAACTAATCCTCAATGGCTTATAGAAATCAGTAGAAATCAGTTTAGTAGTTAATTTTGTTCAGCAAAGCTGTGTGAAGCAAAGTCTGCACTTTTTAACAAGGGCTCTTACTGGAGTTTAAAATAAAAATGTTATAAAAAGGAATATCCTATTTTAAGAAAAGTACTGATGATAAATTTACAGTTTAAGAGCTTGAATGTATGATGAAAATAATAGAAACTGATCTAATGGTTATTGATAGGAACAGACTTAGCAAGAAGTTTTGTCACAATGTTGTGATAGGCCCTTAGCATATGCTCTGAAGAAACCTTAGCATATGCTAGCTAAACTTTATAGAATGTTAAAAATATGTTAAAAATCTTAATGAGATTCATATTTTAAAAGAAATTTCAAATTCAAACGTTAAGAAAACAAAAAGTACTGATAAAAATTTATAATTCAAGAGATTCAATTGGAAATATAAACATAAGAACATTTATTTATACCATATAGCAGTTTTCGATAGTCCAAAGCAAAGATCTAGTTGTGTTTAAAATGTACAGAAAATAATTTAGTCTTCTGGAATTTTCATAATTCCAGCTATAGTTTAAAGGTGTACAACAAAAGTGCATCTGAAGAGCACCTTTAAAGTTGTGCAGTTTCAAATATTGCTTTTAATTTTCTATTAATATTTAGAGCTTCTTAAAATATCAACACTCACACTTATCACAAAAACTAATCCACATTTACTTACATACTTGTCAATCTAGAGTAAGGAAAAATATAATGTAAAACATTGATGAATTACAAATATCTAGCCTTATCTTTCCATATCTCTTTTGTGTACATGTTAACACCAAAACTAAACATTAGAGGTTGGTCGTTGCAACTACATTCTTGCGCTTGGATTTATTTCTAATCGTTTTATTGTAGTCATCGAATAAGTTTCAGTTGTAACAAATTTTATATTCTCATTCTCATCTTTTTAAGACAAACCATCTTAATGCAATTTGAACGCAATTGTCACTCTGAATTATTAGCCTATGTGATTTCTTTTTCATCACAAATTGTTTCTACCTTCTTGGTGGCTTGGAGGCTAAGGCTTAGGACTACAAAATGCAAGCTCCAGAAGCTGAATCCCCAACTGAGCTGATGGTTTTTCTTTTCTTTCTTTCTTTTTTTTTTTTTTTTGTTATAAGGAGAAATTCCTTCTTTACCTTACTCTGCCCATTCCCTATTGATTATTAATCTATGCGAAGAACTTATTCAGTCAGAGTAAGGGGGCGAACCAGTACAGTAGAAGGTGAATATTACTGAAATTTTCCAGTCTAGGCCGGATTCGAACCAGCGCTATCTCTAACCCAGGCTCAAAGTCCTGACGCCTTAGACCACTTGACCACCGGCTCGCAAAACAACTATTAAATAAAGTTCACACATTAGCCTGCAGCCCAGTACACTGGAGAGTGTAGTTCAATATCACAACAAAAACATGTTCACAATATAAAATAAATAATTCATTCATCAAGTTGGTCTAACTACTGATGACATGAAGCTATGTTTATTAGTTGTTTCAACTGACCTGGCTAGAATGAGATTCATGTTTGGGTTGGCAGTGCCGGGCCCAGTAGGACTCCACTTGATTGTGTATATCTCCTTGCTGTGAGCCTGCAGGTCATGCACACAAGTGTCTTGTTTCATTGACCATATCTTCAATGTCATGTCATCTGAACATGAAGCTAGAAGGTTGCCTTGAGGATCCCATTTGATTGCATTCACCTCATTCTGCAACAAATTACAAGTACTTTAGTTCTATCTACACGTAGGTATTAATATAATATTTCTTTAAAATGATAGTTAACAGATACTATTCATTTAAAATTGTTAAGTATAAAAAGTAAAGAAGATATAACAAAATGACAATAAATAAATAATGAGACATAGAAAACACATTAAATGCCAAATAAGATCAGTTCCTACACATGTTAGGGAGTGACATAATTACAGTATCAGTATCTCGTCAAGATAATTGTTACGACTGTTGAATTTTTAAATTTTAGCTTCTGAATACATTTTAGATGGATGTAAAACTCCAAATTTCTTTTCTGATTTTTGTATTCCCTCTTTTAACGCACTTAACTGTATGAGAAAAAGAGTGTTACTTGCATTTACTTTTGCCTATAATTGCAGTGGATCTGTATTACAATCTCTCATGAGTCATAGCATGCAAAACTTGCAACAGTTTGAAAAACCCCAAAAAATATTTAAAATTAAATCAATAAATAGTAATTACAATCAAAATAAAATAAGAGATATTATGAATGAAAACCAATTTGACATTCTAAAAGACTTGCCAATAGAGAATACACCTGACATTAAAGAAAATGCTAATGTAACAAATAAACAATATGACCTTACACCTTTGGCTAATTACAAAAGTCACAGCCAAAAAGCACACTCTTGCATGCAGAAGAAACTCATGTCACAGGCTCCTAAAGGCAGGAAAAAATTAAAATATTTTCAGACAGCCATGGAAGAGGGATAGTCGAGAAAATAAATAATTTTAAACAAAATAATATCTGTGAAGCATCGGCAACTGTCAAGCCCGATGCAAATTTCACAGAAATAACAAAAGCACTCTCTCCAAAAGATGCTGAAGATGTAATCCTGATATGTGGCGGGAATGATGTATATTATATGAAACTATTTGACAAAACTAAATTACATATATGTAATTCCCTACAGATATGACTTAAAGCCAAATCATCCAGTTAACAATGAAATTTTTAAGTTAAATTATTTCATTAATGTAACATCGCAAAAATTTAATCATGTTCAAGTAATAGGTATGTTTAATTTATATAGACATCACTTCACCCGTCATGGATTACACTTAAACCGAAAAGGAAAAATTACTCTAAGTAAGTTTATTCAGGAAAGCATTAACATTTTCTCCAAAAGGATGTCTGAACCAATGACCCCAATAAACCAGGACAAGATGAAACAAGAAAGCCTAATGCCTACTTCAACAGCAGGTAACCGCCCTAGCCCTTCAACACCAGGAAATTCCTCAATTATTATCGGCAATGCAACGTTATTCAGCTCAACATTGTTATCAACAATCGTGGTACCGTCTACGGTTCCAACCTCAATCAAAGAAAACGAGTCATCCTTGTACCATATACCATCTGCTAGCAGCACACCAACGATGACCTGCTTCTTAAATAGTACACCAATCATAGTGCAGGATTGCCAACAATCAAGTATGGAATCGCCCTCAGACGGCCCACGTCTTGGATGGAATACTCCCACAACTGATAGAGATAAGCTGAACAAAATTGATTCTTTAGTTACTAAGTTTATCTTGCCAAATTCTCATAAAGCAAACAACATTATGTGTAAGCCACCCGCCTCTTCTTTAAACTCACCTGCAACTACAGAATCTCTAAAAAGTTAGCTAAAACCATCATCTCTGAAAATCACAAAAGTATCACAGTATTTCATCAAAATATTGTGAATTTACCATCTAGAATAGAGTCCTTACAAATATTGCTAGAAGAAATAACCCCTGACATTGTTATCTTAACCGAGCATAAGATTAAAAATAAAGAAATTGAAAGGCTAAATCTAACTAACTTTGAAGTCAATAGTCATTTTTAAAAACAAACACAATTAATTAAAGGTGGTGTTGTTATTCTATGTAGGAGGGGAGTGAAGTGGAGGCGGGTTGCATTATCTCCTCCTATAGAAACACTGCTAGAAGAAAAACAATTTGAATTCTGTTGCTCCATGTATATAACCCAACAGTTTAAATTTATTGTTATAGGGGTATAAAGGTCTCCCACTTCAAAAGTACATATAGTCCTAGAAAGACTAAGCACACCTATCGAAAATATGTCAGTTAAGTGTAAGAATATTCTTGTTGAGGGTGACATTAACATTAATGTACTTAATATGACAATAGACCACTATAACCTAAAAAACATGTTAAAAAGACACAATATGAACTATTTAATTGACTTTCCAACAAGAATTTGTAGTAATGTAAAAACTGCTATAGATAATTTCTTGACCAACATTCCAAAACAAAACACACTTGTCAGTGGATGTATAACTTTGCAGTCTGACCATAATGGTCAGGTACTGGCGATAATTAACACAAACTCTAAAGAGTAGGAAAATAAAAAAGTAACCGTAGACTCTAGGCTCTTCTTTGAAAGTAATTTGGCTAATTTTCATAATATCTAAAAAATGAGACTTGGGAAGGTACATTGCTCCTGTTTAGGTAAAATTCAATGTTTTCTATACTAATTTTATATATTATTTTAATATTTCATTTCCAATAAAAACTATTCAAAAGACCTGTACAAAACACGATTGGCTAACTGAATAAACCAATTCCCCACCATCACCCCAAATAACCCATCATAAACCCCTCAAATACCATCTCACAAACACCCCAACACCAAACTCCCAACCCTATCCCCCCCCTCCAAAAAATCACTACCCCCCCCCAACCCCCACTCCCACACCCTATACATTTCAACACCCACCCCACCACCCCAACCCCCCAACAACAAACATCCCACCCCAACATACCCCACCCAATACATCTACCTCCAATAAAAAAAAAAAAATCCCAAACAATCCACCAAACAACACCCAACTACCCCCTCCCCCCAAACATTCCCCCACAAAAAAAAAAAAACCCCCCCACAAACCCCTAAAAAACTCTCACTTCCCCTCCATCCCACACAAATAACCCACCACAAACTATTACCTCATACTATTAAACACAACCTAATACCCCAAATCTACCCACAACCCCCCAAAAAAAACATAAACTCCACTTAAACCCCTAAATACCAACATTAAAAAAACCACCAACCCCCCTTCTCACAACCAAATTCCCAACACACTCCAACAAAAAAACAAACCAACATTCTACAATAACCAAAAAAATTCTACTAATTTTTCCTTACCCCATACTATCGTTTCTAGATTGTAAAGAATTGAACAAAAATACTAGTGAGTTGTGTCTGGATACCCAAAAATCACCAAAAACATTAAAATCAACACACACTCTCTCACTCACGTCACAAAACAAATCAATATCAAACCTTGAGATCCAGTATATACACTCTCTCTCTCTCAGCTACGTGCCCTCAGATATATGTAGATAGATAGATGTTACGTAACACCTTTTCCCCCCTACTACTCAAAACTCGAGTGTAGTTATCACTCTCTCTCTCTTCATGGTATGTCAAACATCTCACTACAAATATGCTTTTCTTGAGAGCAATGATTATATATACAATCAAAATGTGTGTCGCATCATAACTAATAGAGATAGAACATCTCCTTCTATAACTTTGTGGAGTATAATCTGATAGTTGTGTAAAGGTGTGGTCTTTTCTATCGATTTCTTTACTAATCATACACTACATCGCGCTCTCTTTGAGAGTTGTAGAAATCATTCTTTCATAATGAATTATAACTTGTAGTGTGCATTTACTTTATCCTATAGAATCTATCCCTTTCCAACTTATTTCCACTACGAACGTCAGCAACCCTCACACTAGATATGTACGTAATCTCACTTACTTTAACCTCTATCTAACGCTCTCTCCATATGAATCTAGTCAATATGTAGAGAATTAAGACTATATCTTACTTACCAATAGATATGACACCATCTCCCAATAATCAACACCAAAAAACTCACAGTAAAATCTCTATAACACATCAAACACAATCCTGATCACACTATCATCTCTACAAGTAATTTTTCTAAAACCTCAATACCTAGACTAAATAACATTCACACTCCACACACCAGGCTACTGACTACGCGATCACCACAAAAAAATATAGATATATATATACAATTCTCAAGTCAGTAAAACATCACTCTCTCAGAGAGTAAACCCAATCCTTACCCCAATACAACTATACTCCCTCAAACATCACTCTTACACTTCTCTATAATACTAGAGATAGACACTATCACTATATATAGATATCCAAGATCACTATATATCTAGCATACCCAACCACCAAACTCTCAACTATATTAGAGACACTAGACTCACCCACACCCCAACAACACAAAACCTACATATAAAAGCTCACACAACACATCATCACTACTACTCTCGCGCAATAAAACACACACTCAGTAGATATATCCATGATAGAGGATAGATAGATAGAGTATAGGAGATATATATCCATAACACAATATATCACTAGAGCTATACAACATAATCCTTTTTCCCCATATAAAAATACCTAATCAAAAAACCCCACCAAACAAATCAAAAAACCTCACCACACCACACCCTCATGTGCTCGCTACTCGCTATGTTTTTTTTATTTACAAAACTTCTTTCAGTTGAGTAAAACACAATACATTTTTTTGAAAGAGTACACATCTACATCGATATAGCACTACTTTTTTTCATTTCACACACTCTACTCTCTCAAGCCTATAACACCACTTTTTTTCAATATTTACACCATACTATACATTTCTTTTATTAACCCACCCATACCTATACCCCCGATGATCAAATAGAGGATATAGATGACTTACCACCTACCTATCATTTCTTCTTATTTACCACCATACAACATAGCATTTATCTCGCGGCCATCCACTTACCCAACACACCACTCTCAGTCAGAGCAATTTATTTACTTCCCCCCTCACTCTATGTGAGTACAAAACAAATATTGTGTATGTGTGAGAGTGTTTACTTTCTACATAATCTCATACCATAATAATAATAAAATAATAACCTTCTGTGTTCTATTATTAGAAAGTCTTTGTGAGGTGTGTTACACTTTATATTATATATATAAAGAGATATTGTTATATTCTATTAATGCTTGTATAGTTTATTTGTTGTTCTCAGATTATGTCCATACTATGAAAGATAGTACACCAACCATACAATAAATTTTTTTCCTTTTTACAAAACACAAAACCCAGAACCATCTTTTTATTTATAATCTATTATACCATCCCAATACTAAATTTTTTCCTTGTGTTTTGTTTGTGTGTGTGATATGATATTATGTGTGTGTGTGTGTTTTCAGCGCATTAAGTTGTCCGGTGGGCGTATACTCACACTCTCCTAATTTTATTCATCTCAGATGAGCTTCACTCTCACACTCAATCACTTATTCTTGTATCCATTCAAAATCTCTCACTTCAACGCGCTCGCTCTCGCGCTCATTATAGTAATATGGCCCCATACCAACCCATAAATCTTATAGTATGTATATGAGAGATGGTGAGTATTTTGGAGCGCATTGCTCGCTTAGGTATAATCTGCATCAATTAAAAATAAACACCCACTTCAGAGTATATATAGATGTCTCAGCATCCTATATATAACTTTCTCAATAATACACACATTGACAACTAGATAACATAGCACTAGCGATATAGATATAGTCCAGTTTCTCACACCCGCGAGCTCTCTCTAGCTTCGCTCTCTCTCTCGCTCTCGCTCAAGCCACCTTGTTGTAGTGAGGTGTGGGATTAGTTGTGCGGAGAGTGAGGGTGGTTGGGGTTAGTGGTTACAGGTTGAGAGAGTGTGTGTTGGCGGATGGTGGGGTTAGCCGCTCATGTAAGTGATACGAGGGGGATGTTGTGAGTAATGAGATTTGGGA
Organism: Stictocephala bisonia; assembly: GCA_035578905.1. Classification (NCBI taxonomy): domain Eukaryota; kingdom Metazoa; phylum Arthropoda; class Insecta; order Hemiptera; family Membracidae; genus Stictocephala; species Stictocephala bisonia. The sequence continues at coordinate 19,248 of JAQJVL010001643.1, read as the reverse complement.
AGCTGGGCGATAGGGGTTCTGGAGTGGAGTATTGGGAGTGTGTGGGTGGGAGTCTGCGCGCTATATGGGTGGCTATTAAAGGAGGATGGTCTAGGTATGTAGTGTATAGATGTGATGTTAGTGTTTGAGGATGTTGCTTCATTTGGGGGGAGGGTGAGGAGGCGTCAGTATTGTAGAGGGTGTTGAGTTTAAATGAGTTTATAATTAGGGTCGCGTTTTTCTGGATATAACTGTTCCTTGGTGTGAGTGCGGCCTTGTGTGTGATAGAGAGCGGCACTTCATACCTTTGAGTGAGATGAGGTGGTGGAGGGTTGGAGCAGGGTATGTATTCTGAGTTTTGCTCAACCTATTGTGACCTATCACTACATTGTTTTTGTTGCGAGTATTGTAGTTATGAATATTATAATTAAATGTTAATTTATTTACATCTTTGAGGACATAAACAGCTAAGTCGAATATGTATAAATTTACTACAGTCTGTATTTCTAGTTCTTTAAATATTGGTTTACAGTGATCGAGAGGACCCAGATCAGCCATTATCTAACAGCTTTTTTTTTGGAGTAAAAGGATTTCATCAACTCGACAGCAGTTTCCCCAAAGGACGAGACCATATTTAATTACAGACTGAAAATATGCAAAGTACGCTGTCCTAACATAATTCTTTTGTACATGAAGTTTTAGTCGCTTGAGAAGGTATAAGACCCTAGAGAGTCTGGTGGATATATAATCAACATGTTTCCCCCAATTCAAGTTATTATCAATGTATATCCCCAAAAATTTAACAAAAGGAAGTGATTCATCTTCCAAATTATGCGTGTTAGTGGGTCTCAAACTGAAAAGAATTGACTGTGTTTTATTTTCATTTAGCAGAAAACCATTGGCTTTAAACCAGGCACTGGCTTCTTCTAAGGTGTTATTTACCAAAAGTTGAAGTTCATCTAAATTAGTATTGACATTTAAAAAGGTTGTGTCGTCTGCATAAAGTATTGTGGAAGCATTAATTGAGAATGGGAGGTCGTTGATACAGATCAAAAACAATAATGGACCAAGTATTGAGCCTTGTGGCACTCCATACTTAATTTGAATCTCCTGTGAGCACGCACCATCAACACACACAACTTGCCGGCGATTTTTAAGGTATGATTGGAAGAACTCTAAAGAAGGACCACTGAATCCATAGTAATTTAGTTTTAATAAAAGGTCATCATGATTAACGGAGTCGAAAGCCTTGCTCAGGTCACACAGAGTGGCCTGAGCATATGACTTGCTTTCAAAGGCTGCAAGTATTTCTCTAATCAACTTATCTATAGCGTCAGAGGTCGATTTACCCCTTCTAAAACCATATTGAGATATATTAAAAAAATTATTAACTTCTAGAAAACTGCTGACTTGGTCATAGACCAATATTTCAATAATTTTTGACAGTGTAGGAATAATCGAAATTGGACGATAACTCTCAGGTTGGTTTTTGGGCCCTTTTTTGAAGATAGGACAAATCCGGGAGATTTTAAGCTGATCTGGAAACAAACCTTCCTTTAAGCAACTGTTAATACAAGTTGCAAGAGGAATGGCTATGCTTGGGATTATAAACTTCAAAATGTTATTTGATATGTTAAATACATCATAACTATTAGAACTACTCAATCTCTTAGCTGCATTCAGGATGTCATTAGGTGTTATAAGATTAAAATTGAAAGCTACATGAGTAATTGGATTTCTCTTCAGTAAATCATTAGAAGAGTTACTTGGCTTGCTTACATTTTTCTTAATCTGTTCGATAGAGTTCACAAAATGGTTATTAAAAATGTCTGGTGCTATATAATGCTTAATTTCATTTTTGGAGGTATGGTTGTTGTCCCTAATAATATTCCAGGCAGCTTTACACCTGTTCTTACTCTTTTCAATACAGTTGGCATTGTATGATAATTTAGCTTTTCTAATCGATTCCTTGTAGAACTTAGTAAGATCACGAAAAGTTTGTCGCAATGCAATGTCATCAGTACCCCTGGTCAAGCTACTAAGAAAAACTAGCCTATCCTTCAACCTAGCTAAGTCGCTTGAATACCATTCAAACTTACGCAATTTATCAGTGGATTTGTTCAAGTTAATTTTTTTCGCTTTTTTTTCGTAATTTATATGATTAATTAAAATACTAAAAAATGAATCAAACAAGTTCTCAGCATTTTCGCTTTGATTAGAACTAAGCAGTTTGGACCAGTCATAAGATGACAACCTACATAATAAGTGTTGTAAACTTTCTTCAGGTATAGTAAATTTCATATAAAAATCAGGTCTATCTTTACTTCTATCAGAAGTAACTTTAGGGCTATTAATTTCAACGATAACACAATCATGGTCTGAGAAGGGAAAACTAGAAACGTTTACAGAAGAAATTTTTTCTAGTGGACAATTAACAAAGACATTATCCAAACAGTTCTGTCCCCTAGTAGGAACTTTATTCAAACAGTAGCAATTAAATTGTCTTAGAATATTAAGGAAGACTTTGTCTGATTTTTTATTGGTGGTAATATCAAAGCTTTTATTTAAATCACCTCCAACAACAACCGTGTAGTTTGGCCAATGTTGTGTTACATAGGTTAAACATTTCTCAAGAGTGTTTAAGAAAATTTCAGCGTTTCCTGCGGTCGAGTGATACAAGGAGACTACTATAATTCTAAAATCGTCTATAAATGCTGCTGAAGCCTCGAAATGAAACTCCTGACAAAAGGTACTGATATCACAGGGCCTTGCCTGTAGCACATTATTAACAAAAACCAGGGTACCACCTCGGATATGATTAGTTCGACTAAAAGAACTAATATGGCTAAACCCACTAGGAAAAGAATATAGAACCTCATTGGCATTCAGCCAGTGTTCAGAGATGCAAATGATATAAACATTTGATTGATTTACTAAAAAACTTTCTAGCAAAAGTGACTTGTCTTTCATACCTTGAACATTCAAAAACATAATTTTTAGATTTTTTGTTAATTTATGCAACTTGGGGCTAGAGAAGGTATGGTCAGCCAAACTTAGGCCTGCATTATCAGTGACATATGGTTGATTTAAGCTTTCCGCTCTATCGAGAGATTTCTCCTTAAAAAATACCTAGTATTACACTTAGATCTAGAACTAGATGCAGGTTTATTACATTGTGTACCAGTTACCTTCAGATCACGTTGCACGATATTTATAACCTTCTTTTGAGTTTCTAATTTGGAGTTATCAGGAGTAGCAAAGCCAAGAAGTCCCTTAGGTGTAGTCTCTGTGGAGTTTTGTGACTGGGTGTGGGTGTCTCGAGGTTGTTGGTTAGGCTCAGACTGCATATAGGTTCTGTTGTCGGCATCTTGTGTACATATCAGTGAAATAGAATCTTGAGTGTTTCCCAACTGCTGAGGTGTTGTGGGTGGAAAAGATTTCGGTGCAGTTTCCAATGGCCGAGGTGTTGTTTCTGTACTGGATGCTTGAGTGGTTTCTAAATGCTGTGGTGTTGTACCTATGACATCAATAGAGTTGACATCAGTCTCTAGGTTGGTAGGGAACCTAGTTTGAGAGTTTAAGCCTTTTTCCGGTTCTGATTGGTTGCTGGCTTCAGTGAGCTGACATTTGTTTTCAGGCTGTAAAACCGATTCTTCTTGTCTGGCTTTGGATTGCTGGTAGGCAGCAGTTAAAGATTGGCTACTTGATGTGGGTTCTATTGGGTTAGAGAGAGTAGCTTTCAGAGCTTTGCCAGTGGGTACGTTCAGTAGATTCACTTTTACTATATCTGCTATACAATACCACTGTACTTGTACAGGCGGGCGGGTGGGTCAATACCACTGTACGTGTATGGGCGGGCAGGTGGGTCAATACCACTGTACTTGTATGGGCGGGCAGGTGGGTCAATACCACTGTACTTGTACAGGCGGCGGGTGGGTCAATACCACTGTACTTGTATGGGCGGGCAGGTGGGTCAATACCACTGTACTTGTATGGGCGGGCAGGTGGGTCAATACCACTATACATGTATGGGCGGGCAGGTGGGTCAATACCACTGTACTTGTACAGGCGGGCAGGTGGGTCAATACCACTGTACTTGTACAGGCGGGCGGGCGGGTCAATAACACTCTACATGTATGGGCGGGCAGGTGGGTCAATACCACTGTACTTGTACTGGCGGGAGGGTGGGTCAATACCACTGTACGTGTATGGGTGGGTGGGTGTATTTATGATTGACTAGCTGATCCCCATGATACCAAATCTTAACTTGTAATATAATAACAATGTTTAAATTATTATTATTATATATATATATATTTTTTTTTATTTTGAATTTTACTAAAATTGTTAAGTTTGTATTTTTTTAGTTGTTAAAATATTGTTTTTAATTTGTTGTTTAAGTTTGTTATGTTTTGTTGGCTTATTGATTGTTACATTTTTTGTTAACTGTTTATATTAACTTCTTTAATCAAATAGGCCTACACCATCCTGTTTTGTGGGTTTCAGGTTTTAGTTAAATGGGAAACTAAACTAATTTCAGGGGCACAAACCTCCTCAGACTTATTTTAATCTGTTCTTTTTCTTCTTCTTTTATTTTTAATGTTTTACTGATTGTTATATTTATTTTATGTGTTAGTTTTAGATAAGTACATTCAAACTCTTGTACTTTTGACTTGGCCTTCTGGCAGCAATCTGACGTCGTCAATACTTGTTAAAGTTTTATGGCAATAAACATAATTTGATTTGATTTTGATATGGTATCTACATTTATGGTTCAAATAAAAATGGTAATTTAAATACTGAAATTACAAAAGAGGGCAATAAGAGTAATGCTTAAGCTTAATTTTCAGGAATCAGTTGGGGATCACTTTAAAAATCAAAAAATGATGAGTGTTTGGTTTATATGTCTATGAGTGTATACTGTATGTAAGGAAAAATGAAAACAGTAATTTTAATGAACCTCATAAATATATCACAAGGCACATGAGAAATATTATAAAAAACCACCATAGACTTGAATTTTACAATAAAAAGCCAACTCATATTGGGAAAAAGTTTTTGAAATACATACCAAATAGCATAAATTCAGAAACAAAATTAAAAAGTTACCTCATAAACCTGTCTTTGTAGTCTTCAAGAACTGTTCATCAATGATTCCCTAAATAATTTTAGCAAATCTTTTATCTTAGAAAATCTATAACTTTATTTATTTTACTGAAATTGTTGTAAAATAGTTACCTGTAAGGTTGAAGTGATTTGACAGGAATTTATACTTGTTGACTTGCCATACTTGTTGACCTTTTTTGGATAACAGAGAGCCCGACATAAAAACTGTACACTAGTTTATTAACTTTACAATTATGTATAATATTTGACGCTATTCAATGTATTATGTTGTACATTACTGTGAATAAAGAGATTTTGATTTGATTTGTTAACATATAAAACAATATAGTTAAATAATGGCTGAGTAGGATACTGTTTAAGGACAAATGATGTTTAAAGAATAATGAGACAAAAGGAAACAAATAGGAATGAATATGATATTTGAAATGGTTGTTGAGAAACGCAGAGACTAAAACACTGCATTCTTTCTTTGATGGCTTGGAGAATGATGAAATACTAAGGAAGGCACATGGATTGTAACCAGAATAACATGAAAATTATAGCTAACATTCTCTAATAAGTCAAATATTAAAAAAGCAGAATACAGAGCGAACAGTTAGTTAATTTGAAAGTTTACATTCTGTAGAAAATTACAGGATTTTTCAATTATTTACTCTTTTTTATCATTTTATATATATATATATATATATATATATATATATATATATATATATATATATATATATATAGGGTGTTCGGTAAGTGTTCCAATAATTTATGATGTTATTGTACACATTAAACAAAAAAAGTTCCAATAAACATAGGTCCTAAAACCTATAGTTTTCCGTCTATCTGTCGGTATGTGTTTTTTACAAAAATATTTATAAATTGAGAACCACTTATAGTACAGTTATGAAATTTTGTAGTTATGTTTACCTTTTGTGTTCTCACTTGAGAAAACAATATGAACAAAATATCTTTACCCGTTTCAAAATGGCGGCCAATCGAAAATTTTGATGTTTAATTACGCAAAAACCACACCCTGTATAAAAATGTTACAAGAATAATAAAAATTTCGAAATGTTTTTCTAAAACTAATGGTGTGTGTTTCATTCAAATCAGATAAAAAACAACTGAGCTGTACTAAAACACCTAAAACCATGTTTTACATTAGTACACAACAGGAAGTATACTTTTCTAGACTGTTGTACTCTACGTACAAAAAGATTATTGTGAACATATGTTTATTTAAGGTTATAAAAGAATGTTTCTGTCATTGTTGGCATTAACACGTAACTTAAATAACCTATTTCTTCTGTACTGTAAAAGCTTTGTGTCAAGTACTTTAGTATTGCAATAAAACATGCAATTTTAATTAGTTATACTGTAGTTAATTGTTTGCTTTAATTAGTGAGTGTTTGTGGTTTAGTTTCGTTTCATTATCAACAAGAAATGGAAAATAATGGGCCTTGCTAATTGTAGTGGTACTGAGGCAAGAAGACTGTATCAGGAACGTTTTCCAAATCGTGTGTTACCTTGTAATAAAACATGTTCAACAATTCATCGACGACTTGCAGAGACTGGAAGCTTTTCACACCAAAAAACAGGTAACTCTGGCCGACAGGTTTCAGTAAGAACACCTGAATTGGAAGAATCCATATTGGATGTCATAGCAGACCACCCCAACAAAAGTATTCGAGAACTTGGTTTTAAGTTCAATGTTAGCTGTGAAACAGTCTGGACTATACTACATGAACAACAACTTCATTCTTACCACGTACAAAAAGTTCACTCACTGCTACCTCGTGATTACCATCCCCGAATCCAGCTTTCTCAGTGGATTATTCGAAAATGTGTGAACCCACATTTCTTGAATAAGGTGTTATTCACGGATGAGGCCAAATTTTCAAGAACCATGATTATTAATTCTCACAACTCACACATTTGGTCCATCGATAACCCACATGCAATTACACAGGTTAATCACCAATATCAGTTTTCTTTAAATGTTTGGGCTGGCATAATTGGTGACAATTTGTTTGTAAGCTTTTTACCGAACATTCTTAACGACCAGACATATTTACATTTTTTTACTGATGACCTTCCAACTATTCTTGAGGATTTGCCACTGAATACCCGCAACAGTATGTGGTTTATGCAGTACGGTGCTCCAGCCCATTTCAGTTTAAATGTTAGAAACTATTTGGATGGAGCGTACAACAACAAATGGATCGGTCGTGGAGGCCCAATTCCTTGGCCAGCTAGGTCCCCCGACCTTAATCCTTTAGACTTTTTCCTATGTGGCCACCTAAAGTCCTGGTTTATTCCACTCCTGTAGATAACATCGAAGAGTTGCGAGCAAGGATATTAAATGGCATTGCTACAATTCAGCAGACACCTGGCATTTTTGAAAGAGTCCGCCAGTCAATGAGGAGGCGCTTGGATGCCTGCATTTTAAACGGAGGCCGCCACTTTGAGCAATTATTATAAGTTTAATAATTTTAATTTTCTAAATGTAATAAATTTACCATTAATAAATGTTAGTTGTTTTCTATTTTTTTTATTTGACCTTCATATTCAATGAGTATGTACTAATATAAAACATTTATGTTCACAATAATCAGATCATTGGCTTTAAATCAGCTGTTCAGAGTACAACAGTCTAGAAAAGTATACTTCCTGTTGTGTACTAATGTAAAACATGGTTTTATGTGTTTTAGTACAGCTCAGTTGTTTTTTATCTGATTTGAATGAAACAAACACCATTAGTTTTAGAAAACATTTCCAAATTTTTATTATTCTTGTAACATTTTTATACAGGGTGTGGTTTTTGCTTAATTAAACATCAAAATTTTCGATTGGCCGCCATTTTGAAACGGGTAAAGATATTTTTGTTCATATTGTTTTCTCAAGTGGGAATACAAAAGGTAAACATAACTACAAAATTTCATAACTGTACTATAAGTGGTTCTCAATTTATAGATTTTTATGTAAAAAACACATACAGACAGATAGACGGAAAACTATAGGTTTTAGGACCTATGTTTATGGGAACTTTTTTGTTTATTTTAATGTGTAAAATAACATCACAAATTATTGGAATACTTTTACCGAACACCCTGTATATACATATATATATATATATATATATGTATATATCGTATGGTTTGTTGTCAGTTACCATTTGTTAATTATAAAGCTGCAATGTATATTTGGATAAATATCCAAAGTCATAATTCAGTGGTCTTCAACCCGCGGCCCGCGGGCCGCTTGCGGCCCGCCGTGTATATTTTTGTTTCCAAACAAATAGGAAAACATTGCAGCACTGAAGTTGGCCAATTGCTTCGGCCGTAGTAGGGAATTCGTTAAGTGGCAAAGCAGGTTGGCAACCCTGATGCTCAAGGTCACTCGTAGCATCGCAACCCACGCCAGTGTCATTGTCTCAGTCTGTTTCACCTATTTCTATTGTCTGCCCGCAAGTGAATGTTAGTTTAAGTTTAGTGAATAATGGCTTCGTGTAGTAAGAAACGGAAGATTACCAATGAGTGCCGAGTGTTTCAAGAAAAGTGGACTGATCTATACTTTTTTGTAAATATAAAAAACAAACCAGTTTGTTTGGTTTGTAATGAGTCTGTCTCCGTAATGAAAGAGTACAATATAAAGCGGCATTATGACACAAAGCACGCTTCCAAGATGGACGCAGTACAAGGTCAGTTTAGATTGGATAAGGTGCGAGATTTAAGGAAAAAACTTGAGAATCAACAATTTACATTTACTCGGCAAAACGCCGAAAGTGAATCAAGTGTTAAAGTTAGCTATATCATTTCTGAACAAATTGCTAAGCAATCAAAGCCATTCACAGATGGTGAGTTTGTAAAGCAGTGTATGGAATCGGCAGCTGAAATCCTATGCCCAACACAAAAACATTTGTTTTCAAAGGTTAGTTTATCTGGGGTCACAGTTGCCAGAAGAATTGAGGAGCTATCTCAGGATATTGAAATCTCACTTAACACTTTGAAGCCTGGGCCCTTAATACTCCGTTTGGCATGGAATCCTGGGGGTTTTATGTTCACATTAAAAAAATTTTAAATGCCTTATAAATTTCATAAAAAGGTTATATTATATATCTTTGTAAAGGGGAGAAAATTCTCTTTTCAATGATGGGCAAAACTTTAGGTGTTGTACGTTTTTTTATTTTTTACAGAAGCTACAAATAAGTACAAAAATATGTAAAACAAAAAATAGCTACATATAATAACATATAATAATATAAAATATAATAACATATAAGCTAAATATAATATAAGCTAATATAAGCTAAATATAAATAATATAATAATATAAGCTAAATATAATAACATATAATAAATATAATAGCAAAATATAACAACATAAACAATACCGCTCGGCGTGCGCTCATTCCAAGTCTCACGTCAGCTGTTACGATAATTATTTATCCAAGACCAGATGTAGATAAAAAAAAATAATAGACCGATACAATATAATAACATATAATAAATATAATAGCAAAATATAACAACATAAACAATGCTGACATAAACAATACCGCTCGGCGCGCGCTCATTCCAAGTCTCACGTCAGCTGTTACGATAATTATTTATCCAAGACCAGATGTAGATAAAAAAATTAATAGACCGATAAAATATAATAACATATAATAAATATAATAGCAAAATATAACAACATAAACAATGCTGACATAAATAATACCGCTCGGCGCGTGCTCATTCCAAGTCTCACGTCAGCTATTACGATAATTATTTATCCAAGACCAGATGTAGATAAAAAAAATTAATAGACCGATAAAATATAATAACAGATAACTAAAAGACATATTCAGATGACCTAAACCCGATTATATGCCGATAATAAAGATATAATGAATTAAATATGGGCGCCCGAGCTATTCTCGGGCGTCGGCGAGTACGCCAGTTTGCGTCGCCCGATCTATCTTCGGGCTTAGGCTTCAAAGTGTTAAAGACCGTGCTTCAAAGTTTGTTTTTTATTCAGTAGCACTTGATGAAAGCACTGATGTTACAGATACAGCTCAGTTAGCCATTTTTATTAGAGGAATCGATAAAAATTTCTCTATTACCGAGGAAATGGCAGCACTATTTCCAATGAAGGGCACTACTAAAGGCACTGATATTTACAAGGCTTTGACTTCAACTTTAAACCGGTTTGGCCTAAATCTGGATAACTTGAGCGGTGTTGTAACTGATGAGCAATGACAGGAAAAAATGAAGGTGTTGTAGCTCTGATTAGAAAAGATGCAAGTGAAAATGAAAAGTTCATACAATATCATTGCATTATCCATAAAGAAAATTTGTGTGCAAAAAGTGTTTGTTTCAAAGATGTCATTAAAGATGTGACTAAAATCGTGAATTTTATCAGATCACAAGGATTGAACCACAGGGAATTCCAAACCTTCCTTAGTGAGATGAATGCAGAGTATGGTGATGTAATTTATTACACAGAGATTCGTTGGCTCAGTCGAGGAAAGTTTTTAAAAAGGGTTTTTGATTTGAAAGAAGAAATCTGCATGTTCATGGAGAGTAAAGGGAAGGCAGTTCACTACTTCAAAGATCCCAGTTGGATGGCTGATTTTGGGTACCTAACTGATATTTCAATACATCTCAATGACTTGAATATTAGGCTACAAGGGAAGAATGCTATGATACACAATCTCTTTGATCAAGTTGAGGCGTTTGAGAGGAAACTTAGTTTGTGGAAGAATCAAGTACAACAGGGCAACTTCACACATTTTCCAACACTGTCACAATGTGAAGTTCAAAACAAAGAAAAGTACAGCGAAGCACTCTCCATGTTACAGCAAGATTTTAGCAACAGGTTTTTAGACTTCAAGCAAAATAAAACTATGATGAAGCTTTTTTGTGCTCCTTTCAGTGTTAATGTGGAAGACTATTCCGGAAATATACAAATGGAACTTATTGACTTTCAGTGCAATAGCGATTTACAGGAGAAATTTAAAAACTTTGGACTTCTGGAGTTTTACTCATTGTATGTTGAAGGTGATCGATTTCCAGCAATCAGATCTCATGCTCTGGCCACAGCATCTCTTTTTGGCAGCACTTACATCTATGAGCAGCTATTTTCAAGAATGAAGAACGTGAAATCGAAACTGAGAAACTGTATTTCTGACACTCATTTAGAGAACTCTCTTCGAATTGCCACATCTGACATAAAAGCTAATGTTGACAGATTAGTAAAAGATAAACAATGTCAAATTTCTCACTAAACTACAAAAGTCACAAATTTGATGTTTTCAGTTTTATTTTGAGTTTTATAACATGTTTAAATATATGTCAAGTATACCTATATTGTTTTCAATATTGATGTTTAATACAGTTATCAACAAATATAAAATGTTATAACAAATTCATGTTCATTTTAACCTGAGACAAAATTTACACACATACATATATATATATATATATATATATATATATATATATATATATATATATATATATATATATGTATATGTATATACACGCTTAATCAATGCGGCCCTCCAAGTCCTCCATGACAATAATTTGGGCCTTAAATAATAAAAGGTTGAAGACCACTGTCATAATTGTATATTCATTGATTATAAAATGTAAGGTCATCTCCTGTCACAAAGCTAAGTCCAATCCATCGAGCCATCTAAGACCAACCTCACTTATTCTATGTATGCTGACCAATCCCTCCATAAAAGAGCACAGGGGACACTCTGTAACTATGTGATCCATTGTTTGGATAGACTCCCCGCAATCACATGTCTGATCTAGTGTCAATCCCAATTTATACTTCCAGTAATTGCATCTGCCAATGCCAGTTCGGAACCGATTCAAGAGTCTCCACTCCCTGTGAGGGAGGTTCATCCCACATACAGGTGTAGACGGATCGTTAATAAGGAACTTATTACGTCCATCAAAACTGTTCCATGCTATGGCCCAGCTGGTATTGGACGAGAAGTTTGATCTGCTTATATGGAAAGCAGTACATAGAGGTGGGTTTCGAGATTTTAAGCGACCATTCTAACGTAGGAGATCCTGTATAGTGGGTAGATGCGGTTCTTTTTTGGTCTTTGGTTGTCACTTTAAATAGTAACGTACTCTTGCCAGTAAAGTGTATTTATGTCAGTCTTACCTATTTAGTGGTGTAGTGTGTAAGAACTTGTGATATTTTGCTCCTGTATTTGGCGTGAGTTGTCTGAATAGATAGATTTATTGAAATATTTCTACCTGATTAGTTAATTTACGTGTACAGATTGGCTTTCCAGAGCAGACGGTGATCTGATCTTATTCCTGATTCAGTCATTTAGTCAGTGCGGTATATTCTTCTGCTTTAGTCATAGACAGTCGCATCACTATCTGCATATTTTTTGTGGCACGACTTTTTGCATGCAGCCTGTTTGTTCCTAAGAAACCTGTTCAGTTCCTGGATAACCAATTTAACTCTTCTTGAAGTCACTAAAAGCCTGTTGATTATTACTAAAAACTACATAAAGTGCTCCGCTGTTGGTGGATCGAGTAGCTAACAGCGGGCATTTGTGTAGTTATCTAACTTGGCTTTAATCCATTCATACTATAGATCACTTCCCAATTTTTCATCATGTCTAGTGCTTCATGCCCTGTATGTCAAATTATAGTTTTGGACTCAGACAATGGCATTGCTTGTGATATGCTGTGCAAGTGTTGGTTTCACATTGATTGTGTGCGGATGTCGAAGGCGGAGTATTCTAAGTACGCTAATGATAGTAAGAAGAAATGGTCCTGCAACTGAGTCGATTGTACCTCAGTTGATGATAACCCGCTTGTGAAACTGTCTAACCAGTTGTCCGGCCTCATTGATAGTGTCTCTAAATTAGCGACTAAGGATGAAGTTAATTCTATAAGCAATGGAATAGATAAGCTGAGAGAGTATTGAAACACGTCTTGCTGGCGTTGAGGCTCGTGTTGATGATCTGGAGCTTAAAGTAAAGTCCTTACAGGCTGGAGAAAATGCACCTGATCATTGCTTAGATGATGTTATCAGTGAAATTAGCGATCGCAATAGACGAGCCCTCAATGTTATTGTCTATAAACTGCCTGAAAGCCGAAGCAAGGATCTCAATGCTAGGATCAATCATGATAAGGGTCAGTTAGCTGAGCTTGGACAGGCCATAGGAATCACTTACAATTTGGATGATATTTAACTGTTTAGAATTGGACGTCCTAATAAGAACAATGTCCACCCATTGAAGATCATTTTTAAATCTGCGGTTGAGGTTAATTCGTTTCTGGAGAGATTCTCTAAGGCTGGGCTTAAGGACGCTAATAGTGAGTTCTCCTTGGTTACTGTTTCTCGGGATAGAACAGCTCATGAGCGTAAATTTTTGAACTCTCTAAGAGCTAAACTCAATGATCGTATTAAGCTCGGTGAAAGAGACCTTACAATAAGATACAGAAATGGAATACCCTCTATTGTATCTCTGTCAAAAAACGATTGAGGGCTCATGGTGATGGGTCTGTAAATGCTTATTACCAAAACGTTAATGGTCTTCGGGGTAAGATTAATTTCTTGAGGAAAGCTGTTTGTTCATGTATCTATGATTTAATAATATTAGTTGAAACAAATTTAACATTCGATATTTTAACATCTGAGCTTGGATTAAACAAATACAACGTTTATCGCAAGGATTGATCTGGCGATACAAGTAATAAAGAGTCTGGAGGTGGAGTTCTTGTTGCTGTCCATGAAAGCCTCCCGTCTTCTGCAGTTGTAACTTCGGTGAATAATGTTGAGTGCGTTTTTGTCTCAGCCCGCATTTCTGGTCAACCTCTTCTTATTGGAGGCGTCTACATTCCCCCTCAATCTCCGAGCCTCTTGTATTCATGCTATTGTGATGCTGTTGAAGAAGTCTACGCTTCATGCCAACCAGATACTAAGGTCATCCTTGTCGGAGATTTCAATCAACCTGATGTAGAGTGGTCTCTCCCAGAGTGTGTTCCTGTTAATGCTGTATCTGAGCATTTGCTCAATATGGCTCACTTTATCCAGACCACTCAAGTTAATTCTGTATTTAACTCACGTGGTGTCTTATTGGACCTTGTGTTCTCTTCTGTAAGTTCCGTCTTGGTTAGGGCTGCTTCTGACCCCTTATTGTCTCAGGAGGCTTACCATCCCGCACTTGAGTTTTCTGTACCTTTTGAGTGCTCTAAATCTTCGGATCGTGTTATCTATATCCCGAACTTGCGAAAGTGTAATGTTGATGCGGTTCGTCAATGGATCGAATCACTGAACTATCCAATCCTTAATGATGAAAATGTACTTGACGCCTTCACACAGTTTTGTTGAGAGCTTAGTGACTGTGTATGTCAAAACTCCCCTCTACTGAGGAAGACGAGGTCCAATTTTCCGTCTTGGTTTTCATCTGATCTTAGAGCTCTTGTCATTAAAAAAAATTTTGCACAGGAAATATAAAATGAGCCTGTCTCATGTAGATTATTGTTCTTTCAGAGCTGTTCGTAGTCAATGCAAGACCTTGACTGAGATTTGCTATGGTAATTACATGAGGAAAGTTGATGCTGATGTTAAAGGAAATCCTAAGTCATTTTGGGGTCACATTAAGTCATTGTGTAAGGTCAATACTACCCCTAGTAAGCTTATTCATGACCAAGTCTCAATGGAAGAACCTTCACAGATATGTGAACTATTTTGCTACGGTCTATGCACTTCCATCTAATTGCAATAATGATTATGTGTATGAGTCTAATATAAGTGTCTCATCTGTGTATATATCTGCTGTAGAGGTTGAACGGATGCTTCGTTGTCTTGATGGCTCCAAGGGTGCTGGGCCTGATAATATAACCCCTCTCGTTCTTAAATCATGTTCTTCTGTTATGGCTCCTCATCTCGCCATGTACTTTAATCAGCTCTTGAGAGTGGGTTGCTTCCCTGATGTTCTCAAGCATGGATATCTTGTGCCTGTGCACAAGTCTGGTGATATGTCTGATGTTGTCAATTACAGACCTATAGTTTTGCAGTCTGTGCTTGCTAAGGTCTTTGAGGCTTTGATCCTGGATTTCCTGTCCTACACATACAAGAATGTTTTCATTGCTGAGCAGCATGGGTTCAGACCGGGAAGGTCTACAGTCACGAACCTTTGCGTCTTCACTGACTATGTATACTCTGCCTTTTGAGACCCATCCCCCCCCCCCAAAGCGGGAAAGCGTGCCAACCGGGGGATGGCTCAAAACAAGGTCAAGCGATGGGATCACGGGTGGCAGTTGGAGGGTCAAAATAAAACTCGGCAGCTGAGCAAAACTAATTTTTTATCAAGTCAAACAACAAATAATCAAAAACTGACAGGCAGAAGGCCACAATATTAATCCGCAGTTAAATAACTACAAGAAACACTAACATAACCAAGATAATACAAAAACCACAAAAACACAACGCTACAAATACCAAAATTAACAATCAACAAACTGTATGGCCTATCTGCAGTTTAGCCTGAGACACCCAAAACGTAAGACAATTTATTAACAATTTAAAAGTGAACATTTAGAAACAATTTTGATAACCCCAAATAATCCCGGCAATTTAGCCCCACATCCCATGATTCCACCGAGGCCAGGGAGTAAGCCGGAATCCCTGGGCAGCTCCGAATTAGAAAATTAAGTCAAAGCACAATAATCCCCTTTTGGTGAAGAATTTTAAAAAAATTAAACAATTGAAAAAAAAATATAACCCGGTACCGTTCTATTATCCCCTGATATCAATGATACAAAACACGAAATAAATAAATAAATAACTAAATCACTAGGCCTAAAGCATAAAAATAAATAACAACACAATTTAACGGTAGGGACCTAACAAATATAAACTCTAAAAAAATATAACAATAAAATAAACTAATTAAACTAAATAACAATAAGTATTAATACTATAAGTTCTTTTTGTATTTTAAGTTTTTTTTTTTTTTCTTTCACAAAAATACATATAGGTCCCCCCCCCCATGGCTGTGTTGCACAAATCACTGTTCCGTTCACTTTTAGGCCTAGGCCACATTTAACTGTTCCACAAACATTTTTTTTTCTTCCTTTTTTTTTATATTTCACCTCCTTTTTTTTTGTTTTTTATAAATATAAATATCCGCCTCAAAACCCCCAGCTCAGCCGCCGGGAAAAACAACATGGAACGCACTGACCTGAGGACTGAAGAATTCTACCCAAAGATGTAGGGAGGGCAGAGAGGGCACAGCTCGCTCAATCACATGGTCCCCAGGCCAGGCTCGCAGTGTGGAAGGTGGAACTTTGCCCGGACGACAGGCTGAGGGTGAAACGTCCTACTCAAGGACCCTGGAGTTTTAGGAGCCTCTAGCCTCGCATTGTAAGGTCGTTCGGCCGCAGAGAACAATCTAGAAGAATCCAACCGATGGCCAACCTGACAGACAAAGGCCGGAACACGGAACGACCGAGTCCGAGCCAACGGCCACCAAAGTAAACCGAATCGCCGGGCACAAGCGGTCTCAGGCAGCCCGGCAGACAACGACAAAAAAAAACGAAATTTCATCACTTTTCACGACATCATCATGTGGACTGTATTTATTTGGATTTCTCTAAGGCGTTTGACAGAGTCAGTCATTCTCATCTTGTTGCCAAGCTCAGAGCCCTTGGATTCACTGGCCCACTACTCCAGTGGATTCAGAGTTATTTGTCTGGACGAACACTGCAGGTCAAGTTTGCTTCCTTTCTCTCGGCTGCTGTGGTACGAGTGACGTCAGGAGTGCCTCAGGGGTCTCTTCTGGGCCCTTTTTTGTTTAGCCTATTTATCAACGACATTGGTAGTCTCTTGGACTGTAAGTTTGTTCTTTTTGCTGACGACATTAAGATCTACCATGAAGTTTCGTCAATTTGCAACCAGCATTTGCTTCAGAAGAATTTGGACTATGTCGCTCAGTGGTGTGAAGTGAATGCCATGCACCTGAACGCGTCTAAATGTCAGGTTATGACCTTCAGATCTAAACTGCCAATTCCATTCGTCTACAGCCTTCGTGGATCAGTGTTGAAGAGAGTGACTGTGGTAAAGGACCTGGGAGTGTTTTTCACACCTGACCTTGATCCTGGCGAACATGTCTTAAAAACTTGTGCTAGAGCGAACAGGGTTCTGGGACTTATAGCTCGAGTTTCTAGAAATGCTTTCTCCCCTGAGACTTTGAAGTGTTTGTATGTGACTCTTGTGCGCCCTATCTTAGAATATGGCTCCACTATTTGGGCACCTCATCAGATCGGCCACTGCTGTTCCCTCAATCTGGTTGAAAAGCGTTTTCTTCGTCTGTTGGGTGTCAGAGATGGACAGAACTACCTGGATGTTGATGTTCGGCAGGTTGCTGATCACTATGGGCCAGAAGAATAGCCCTGGACCTGTTCTTCTTGTTCATGATTGTGAATGGGCTGGTTGATTGTCCTGAACTTCTCCAGGAGATTGACATCCATGTTCCACGTCGCACTCGGCTGACTCAAACTTTTGCAAAGCACCACTATCCAACTGTTTATGGGTACCAAAGCACAATACCTCGTCTCTTGCGCCTGGGGAATGATTCACAGCTTGAATTCTTTGGCCAGTCTTTTGAATCTTTTAGAAGATTGGCGCTTACTTATGTATCTGCCCTCGCTACTACCTAATGTGTTACTTCTACCTTGTTTCACCAATTATCTTATTATAATTATCTTATTATTGTTAAATTATACCTTGCTTGTTACTTAGATATATTAATATGTTATGCTTTGCCTCTTTCCAGATCTTAATGTATGGATGTTGTTGTAAATTGAAGTTTTGTTTGATTGTCTACCACTTACATATACTTACATATATTTATATGAATGTTATTACTTTGTTTACCTAATTATGTTGATATTACGTTGTTATTATTGTAATTTAATTTATCATAGATATTTATATTTTGATGTGTTCTTGTTATTATCTTCTTTGTTAGGTAGTACACTGGGTAGTAGTGAGGTTACACTAATTGTCTTATTATAATTATCTTATTATTATTGAGTTATGCCTTGCTGGTTACTTAGTTGTATTAGTATGTTATGCTTCGCCTCTTTCCAGATCTTAATGTATGGTTGTTGTTGTAAATTGAAGTTTTGTTTTATTGTCTACCATTTACATATACTTACATATATTTACATGAATGTTGTTACTTTGTTTACCTAATTATGTTGATATTATGTTGTTATTATTGTAATTTGATTTATTCTAGATATTTATATTTCGTTGATCATATGTGTTATTGTTATTATCTTCTTTGTTATAATTTGTAATAAATCTCTTTTAACTTTAAGTGGACATTTACTGGCACATATGAGGTTAAGTTTACCATTAAGCAATCTTTGAATATATTCATTTGTATAATGGTGTTAACCGTTTATAATAATAATAATAAATAAATAAAAGATCTCAAGATGCATTCTATGAGTAGTACCTCCTGACGTCTTATCTCTGAAGGAGCTATATTGCTAAGCACTGGGAGCCAAGGAAGTGGAGTTGACATGAGAGTGCCACTAATAGCTCTCTTGACCCTATTAAGTTGGACATCGACTGCTTTAGTGTGAACACTATTTAGCCATACGGAAGCACTATATTCAGCAGCTGAATAGGTCAGTGACAAAGCAGTTGTACACAGGACATGTGCGTTGGCCCCCCAGGTTGTTCTGACAATATGATGTAATACATTTGCCCTGGTTTTAATTTTAGCTGCTGTTTTTTGAAGATGGCTTTTAAAGGTCAACAATCGATCTAACCTTACTCCCAGGTACTGTGGTTGATCATTATGATGGATCATTTAGGAAGATGTCGAGTTTTTTATTAGCCAATCTGTTGCTTAAGTGGAAGCAGGCTACTTCGTTTTTTGATGGGTTAGGATTTAGCTTCCAGGTTCTAAAATATTCTTCAAAGGCTGCAAGGTCACTTGTAAATGTTTCTTCAGTAGTTGTGAAGTTCTTATGTTGGTAAGCTAAAGCAATATCATTCACATATATAAATTTTCTATACTTTGTGATTGGGATGTCAGTTGTATACATGTTGAATGAAATTGGAGCAAGTACAGATCACTGTGGCAGCCCATTCTTCAGCCGTTCTAAA